>CAJDSM010024491.1:0-32504 GCA_903981925.1 Ostrea lurida | reverse complement strand
ATTTTAAACGTGTCCATGCCCCTTTAATATTGACTCAAATGGCAGATTGACAACATTATATGATAAGCGTGATGACTTTAACTTTGCAATCGTCAACTTTCCCTTCCGAAACGTCTGGCTACCGACTTTTTAAAGCGAGGCCAACTAAGTACTAACAAAAAAGTTGATGTTGCAGGGTTATAATGAATCTCGTTTAAAGTCATCATTTCGCAAATTCTACGGTCGCTATATAACGACCTTGTTTGCGATTACAAATTTTGTAGACTGATTTGTTTCATACCCAGTGTAGCGGACAGTATAAAGGGAACTTGTACTGCCTCGCTAGTGAGCTAGCTTTCCTGGCGATGTGGTAGAGTTCCTGTCTTGATCACGCAAGTTAAGCAACGGCGAGCGTGGTCAGCACCTGGATGGGTGACCGCTACACGTTACAATTTGGTGGCAGCGCAGTGACTCTGGTGTTTGGCGGGAGATCTGTGTCAGGTAGTCTCTTCGGAGCTCTGGGACCTAAGTGTCCATGTACGGACGTGGTGTCGTCCGGAGACGACGGTGGATGTCGTCTGGAACGGCAGGGTGCTGTTGCTGAACAGGTGACAAACATTCAGAGAGGACCCATGCGAAGCTTCTGGACGAAGCTTCCCTAAGCGGACAGTATAAAGGGAACTTAAACTGTCTCGCTAGTGAGCTAGCGTTCCTGGCGATGTGGTAGAGTTCCTGTCTTGATATGATCACGCAAGTTAAGCAACGGCGAACGTGGTCAGCACCTGGATGGGTGACCGCTACACGTTACGGAGTTGTTACATCGTCATTTTCCTACTCGATTGGAGGACGGGTAATCCCGTTTACTTTAGTTCGACTAAGGGTTCACGGCGGATGCTACCGGTCAACAGAGGATGCTTACTCCTCCATGGCACCTGATCCGGCTTTCGCTTTTGTCGGAGGTACGTGTTGCCCTACACTCGATTTTGTATTTTTTTTTTTTTATTATGATTACTTTTAACACCAAAATTTTACCACCCTAAATACTGTCACACATAGACAATCATTTTTACAGAAAATAATTTCCCTTTAAATTTTACCACTATACAGGGCCAATTTTCACCATTCGTGAGCCTACTCCTTTACATCATGACAGAAGTTGAAAAAGGATGTACTATCTCAGTTACTTATGAATCGTGGGAATGAGTATGATACTAAAATCTCGAGGAGCCCAAAGACATCAGCATCTGGCAATCGCCAACCAGAGGGTTAATGAATGTTCTTACCACCACTACAGATACATGTACCCATATTCAAACCCAATGGATATTAAACACTTATAAAGAAAACCTTTATCATGGAGGACACGAATGGCTTTCAGGCCAAAGAAATCAAGATCTCTGATAATAAAGAGAACCAAAATTGCTAAGCGTAGGCATGTCCCCCGCCGCGGCAAAAAAAAAAAAAAGTTGTCGAATCAAAATCGCGGTGTACTGCCATCCTTACATCGGTGTCCAAAAATTGCGTCCAGTGTTCCTATAGTGTAGCATGTACAAATTCAACAAAGTCCACTAACTCCTGTAAAATTTAACTCCTAAAAATCTACATAGCGTTACAATAGGATTAACTAAATACTGTAGAAGCACAAATATTCGTCANGGAATGATGAATTAAATTTCGTTGGTAGCATAAATCAACGAAATTAAATCCATGACGAATTTTTAACCCAACTGTTTATAAATACAGAGCCGTCTGAAATGACGAAATTAAATCCCAATGAAAAATTTGGGGGAATCTAAGCAACGAAATTTTAACCTGACGAATATTTGTGCTTCTACAGTATATATAGTCACTAACAATCCAACAAGATTTGAACAAAATTCATTGAGCAGTTTCAAAGGAATTGCGCCCATAAAGTCAAGGGGGACAGACACCGGTATTTGGCGTTCGGCGAGGGATAAAAATATAATATAACAATTTCAAACGATTGATTGATTGATTATTTATTGTTTTACGTCCCACTCGAGAATATTTCACTCATATGGAGACGTCACCATTGCCGGTGAAGGGCTGCAAATTTGGGCCTGTGCTCGGCACTCAGGGCCTTTGAGCAGGGAGGGATCTTTATCGTGCCACACCTGCTATGACACGGGGCCTCGGTTTTTCCGGTCTCATCCGAATGACCACCCCATTCAGTTGCCTCTTACAACACGCAAGGGGATGCTGAGGATCTATTCTAACCCAGACCCCCACGGGTTTAATTTCAAACGAAGATGCAAAAGGTCACCCCATCCATAATCGACAATCCACGTAGTGCTTAAGGAAATAGATTCTTTAATGACGAAAAAGATCAGAGAAATAGAACAGGCGCAAAATGGAATGAGGAACGCTGACAGGTGTACTGTAACAGAGAGTGTCAAAGCATCTAAAAATTACTTCGTTAAACTCCACTCAGATTCTACACACAAGTACTTTGAACTTGATATTAAAGCAATGCTGGAGTTCCTCATTAACAATATCTTTGTAGTTTTTGAAGATCAGGTCTTCCAACAGTCTCTTGGAATTCCAATGGGAACAAACTGTGCTCCTTGTTAGCTGACATGGGAACAAACTGTGCTCCTTGTTAGCTCACCTGGTTTTATATTCTGAATTCCCTTATGTATATGCTCGCCCTAACGCTAGCAGTGGAATTTGTGATTTGAACCCATAAACCCAAGGATCAAGCCAATGAATCATACAAAATATTAACCCTTTCACTACAATGAAACTGCATGTAATCTATTTCTAATCTCAAACACATGCATCTGAAGTATGGATACTACTACTCCCTTCCCCTTTCTCGAAATGTATGGTTTCTCCAATTATCTCATCCCTATTTTGATTTACGTAATCATTTCATACCTTTTACAGTACATGTAAATAAATGTAAGCTTTAGTGATTGGCCTTCTACCGGTACAATAATCAGAAAATGGGTGGGGATGGGGGTTGGGGGGTTAGGTTGTTAGTGGTGTCCATACTTCAAGTGCCTGTGGTATCATTACAAGTCTGCAGAATTGCAAGGAACAAGCACTAAATACACAACACCAAAACAAAAAAATAATAAAATACAATAACAGATAAGATTTTTGTTTATTTTTTTTTTTTTAGAAAGGAAACAATGAAGGTCGATTTTTTTCTTGACAACAGTTACACACAGTAGTCTGACTTTACACACGCCAGACCTAAACATCTCCCGCCTCCACACATACACTCTCCTATATATTTTGTTCCTGGTCAGATAATACAGAGATATATAATACACATCACAGTTGAACCTTCCCATTTCTATTTAAATATGTTCATACAATGAAAGTCCATTCACAGTATTTTTCCGCCTGTAATATTATATTCACTTACAATACACATAATTTGTCAACGTTTATATGCAAAACATCACTAGGATTCTGAGTCAAAATGAAAATAAAATGTCTTGTGAAAAGTACCAGTGCTACCTAGAAGTGAAAGTACACGCATCCCTCAATGGATTCAGTACTTTGATTACTGCATCCCTGTCTTCATCTTCAGAAAAGATAAAATGCACGTTATCAGCAAATGGACCAAAATAATAACATATATAATGGCTTGATTTCTCCTGTAGATGTCCTGGATCATAAATATTGGAAGGAAAAAAAAATGTGTTAAAATCGACTCCAATCCCCAGCAAGCAAAATATTTATACACCAGCAAAAATGGGAAAAAATATGAATAATATGGCTAATCAGTTACATGAAATAAAATGGAGTGGAGTTTTACAAAGGAAAATGAGATCACTTAATATTCTTGTTAGAACTGTGGATATATTGTGTATATTTCATATAAGTTTTCCATATTAGCACTGATATAACAAGTATATTTCTAATTAATTAAAAATCAAGTGTCCCATTAGTATCAACAAAATTAAAAAACAAAAATAATTCACACAATTTAAGAATTTGTAATACTATAGATTTCAAATATATTTACCCATCAGTTTACTTATATGTTAAAAAAAAATCTCATAATTTACTGCTCGAATCCTTGTAATCACACTAACTTTCACATCATTTATCAAACATACCTTCCATGTGCAATACTGAAATCATACTAAAAATGTCCAGAAAAACACATTCTCTACAGTACCAGTTGCCCAAAATGAGCAACTAGTGCACAACAAACAAAAGCTTGTTTTGCGATATGCAATAACTTAAAGGATATAACAAATATGTGCAAATGATTAATATGAAACTGGTGGTCAAAATCNCCACAACAAACAAAAGCTTGTCTTGCGATATGCAATAACTTAAAGGATAATATAACAAATATGTGCAATGATTAATATGAAACTGGTGGTCAAAATCTTACCCATTTCCATGCAATATTTCTTTAAAAATCTCACTAATTAATGTGCTGACAATCATGTTTTCATCTTTATGAATTGCAAGACTGCTCATAAACGTGCAATACATTACCATACATCACTTTTACTTCACAAAAACTATTTTTCAAAAAAATCCCCATGTTTTCTGGATGTTAAAATAAATTTGGGGGGAATAATTCCATACTAAGTGATCATGAAAATAAACATACAAGAAAATGAATATTTGCAAAATTTAAAGTTTGACTGAATCCAACAACACAAGAATCATGGGTATAACAACTCGTGAAATACAAGCGATTTACAGTATATTTTCCACTACGATTTTGATTTAAGAGGTAAACTACAGCAACAGTTAAAGCTACAAAAAAAAATAAAATACAAACAGCCATACTGGACAGCTAGATCCCTACGATGTACTACCAAGTCGCTAAAATATTGCAAGTTTCATGAAGGTGACAGAGGAGTTATACTAGATGCTATCACACCAGTAGAATGAAATCTGCAATGTGTATTATTGGCACAAAACATTTTAAATCATTTCAACATAGATCTATAGAATAAAGAAATCTGCGCGTGTACCGGTAAATGCACCAATAGAATCGACCTCAGATTTTATAAAAGCATGTGAATTACTGTCAGAAATCATGATTTTCATTTAAAATTATTTTTAAAATCCCCACATGACAAGGAATATTCAAATACATGCTTTCATTTTTTACTCCAATATCCTTATTTCTATCAGGTATAAAAAAAAAAAAACTGCTTCATATCTGTCATCAATCATTCAGGACTAATCTCTCTCAAATGGTGCGATTTTACAACAAAAACCAAAAATACATTATTAAAAAAAAAAAAAAAAAGAAATTAAAATAATGTATAAAAAAAAAAATATAATAATAAAAATTATGTATGTTGTATCCTCTAATCTATGAGAAATTCTGATTATGATTTGGAATGCTGTTGTGTCTATCAAAGGAAATTGAATGGCTCCATTAATATTTCTCTTGCATCCAATGACAAATTATCAATGAACAAAAACAGAAGAATAAAACATTCACTTTTCTTCTGGAATCATAATTTGTAGGAGCTAACTTTCAAAGGCACATGCACTCATTCACAGAGACTACATTACAAATTACAAAAGCCTCACTACCACGTTATTGTACAATCCATGATCATAACCTAGTCACAAAACTTGCATAGAAAGAGGGCAAGAAATGCTTCTATAATCACTTCATATTTTGCATGAATATCCAAAAAATTAAAGACATTCTGAAACCTATATGTGGCTTTTTTCTCTTCTTGAAAATCCAAAAATACATGTGTATTTCATAAATATCTGTTATATAAAGTAATTAAAAAAGGTCTATCTTAGGAAATTTAGCCAATGAATTTCTTCCTATTTTTGACCCCCCTCTCCCAAGTCTAGTGACTTAAAATTGTAGTACAGCTTTTCTTCCTCAATAGTTTTTCCTCTTCTCTACTATCAGTAGGTATGAGTGTACCTTGTTCAAAAATAAACACTGCATTTAAAAAACAATCACCAGAACGCTAATATTGTTCCTGCCTTCCCTTTAATGGAGTCACCACTCGTCAACAAAGCAATAACACAATATCATGTACAATAAAAAGATGACCAGATTTTATCACAGATGTTTTGCTTAAGAACAAGTTAATATACACAAAGAAAAAAGAAAATATAGGGGATGTATTTGGAATGCAACAATTACCTTTTTTGTAAGTGTTTTGTAGTTGTCGTTAAAACATTTTACATGTATACATGTGACCAAGTGGACAAAGATGTTCTGAAACCTTAACAAATCACACATTCATGAAATTGCAATTTGATTTGTAACATTTATTGGAGAAACTCATTCCCTTTAGAAATTAATCAGGCTAACAGTCATTGAATAACACATTACACCATTACCAGTATTCAAACCTGAACTCATTTCGAATGATAAATGCACATAATTCTATAAGAACAAGGAAATTAAAAATTACATGTGCATAGTTGATTCAGAACTAAACCAGCTTCATTGAAAAAGCTGGGTCAATAACCTCTACCAATAAGGGAGTGTGTTTGTGTCTTATCACAGCAGCTCAATAAATAGTCTCCGATTCTGTGGATTATGTCCCCTTCACCACAGCAATTAACCTCTGAAATCCCCCAAAATACAATGCATGTTCCCTTAATCATTCCTGCGAAAAAGATGCAATTCAGGCATTTCTAATTACTGAATAAAAGTGCTTTGTTTATTCCATAATCAATTAAGTATCCTTTTTGCCATAGTACATGTACTACACTTTAAAAAACTACAACCAAACAAAATTAAGATAATACATGAAAGTACACCATAAAAATATCATGTATATATATATATACAATCATAAATATGTATATAACTGATAATTGTTACAATCTTTAACCTGGGTTTCTACAAATAAAAAACTGATAATACTCTGACACTTACACCTACATACAAACACACATACAAAAGACATGGCTCTGTGATTGACTTGCAGTATTCAGGTACACCAATTGTTCTTCCTATTTTTTGTTGCATTATGGTCCTCAATATGGCATTAAGGTCTTTTGTGTCTCAGTTTGCACTCTGACTCTCAGAGGAGGTAGAGAGATATTCGTCACTGCGTTTGTGAGACTCCAAGGCCCGTATCATGCTTATGTCATGTGGTAGTTCGGATTTTCGACGAAGCAGTGGCTTTTCTTTCGCTTTTTTCTTCGTCAACTGAAAAAAAAACAATCTTTCTTCTTTAGAGGACTTACGTACAATATTCAAACACAACTGAAAGTAGTCCCACCACTCACATTTCATAAATTTCTCGTACAATGTTCACCTCATCAGATTTCAACACACAAACAATGAGTGTTCTCACTTTTCAGAAGACAGTATTTAAACATCCTAGCACAACAAATGTGATTTAATGCCCTGTGCCCAATACCAAAAATATTTCATAGCAGGGAAGTCAGTATTTTGATACTTCTAATTCATGTTGCACACATAAATAGGATGAAAGTAGGGTGATGTCCATCTTGTAAATGTAAGCACTAATAACAGATTGCACATTTTTTAAAAGAGTTATATTGACTGTGTGCTACCTCCTATCATTCTAATGTCACCCCATTATGTCTATAAATCCACTTCAACCAAGCCTATATAAAAAACAGACCTAAAATCGCAGTAGAATATATCAATCAATTCAAATATAGCCTCAAAATAACTATGAATGCCATATCAACTATCATTATAATCTTATTAGCAACAGCAAAAATTTGACCAACATACATATGTCTATCACCTAACTTGCAATCATCTTCCTCTGTGGCACCTGTCAAATTACACGAAAGTCTGACTCATCATTATATACAAGATTTAAGAAAACCCTTTAGAAAGGATTCGAAGCATTTTGGTATGATATGCATAGGGTATATCCACCTCATTTGTCTTCCTAAACAAATCTGACAATATAGAAACATGTCTAATGTAATCTTTTCATTTTCTAAAGATGTTTTTCCCCTTTCATTTTATCAACAAATCAAATTGAGACTAGTAAAATTTGTGTTTGCAGCATACACAGTTATAGTGAAAACATTGTTGATAAATGAGATTCTCCACTAGCTAATGGAAAAATAAAGGAATTTTAGAACAAGTCTCACATTTTAAATCGAGATGACTGCCAAAGAGGATCAAATTGAACTATGTTGACTATATTTTGAGTTGTGTACTCAAAAAAGACATACATGTTAAATATAATTTGAGTTGTGTACTCAAAAAAGACATATGTACTACATTAAAATCTCATGGAACATATACATTGTATAAACACACAAAATATAATTTTACTCATGCAAAAGAACTTTGAACATAGTCTGATATAAAGAAGATAAAGTAAAAAAAAAATTGAGTAGTGTCAATTTCAGTTTTCTTGTGTCAGTTATAAAAGCCATGACAAAGTGAATTTACTTGGAAGGCAACATGTTACAAAGACAATTAGTATATAAGGGTGCAACAGAGACTTTAAGCATGTTCCTCATTTAAAACCTTCCACAGCTGTTTCTTCAAGTCTACATAGAAGATTATTACCCATTTTATGATTGATCTATTGAACGTACAGAATATTTAATAGGAAACATTCCACTGGTCCGTAGATTTGCTGACAGGGACTGGCTAAGCAGTGTCATGATCAAATGCCATATTGTACTATTACAATGTTTAACTATAATTGAAACGATTTTTAAATAAAGAAAATATTAAAGCATGGTTCCATAACACAAATATTTTTAAAATAATATTTACTATACACTGGGAAATTTTCATACCATATTTTCTTCCCATTGCATTAAAAACCTGAGGCCAACAGGCTTTAACATCGGTCACCTGAGTATTACCGTAGATAAAAGTATCACTAGCCCTTTGGGCTATGAAATCTAGAAAACTTCCTGTTCTGCACACCTAAGCTAAATTCTTATACTCAGCAACAATAGAAAACGAGATGTGTTCTTAAAACTTAATTCCCCTGAAAGTGCCAATGCTGATCAGACTTCACATGATATATATAACAAGAACACGATATGACTAAATTTGGATCCATCCTTGAGTCAAAACCCCTGGGGTTGTGAAAGTCAAAATTTTAGTACATATTTTTCTGCTTTTCCAAAATATGCCATTAGTTTTTATGCCATATCAGCAAAATTAAAGCAGTCTTTCAAATGAAAAAGACAATTATCACTATCATAATTTTGGTCCCACTGTATAACCAAAGCTCCTAACACTGGGATCATGAAATTCACAATTTTGGTAAAGGATTACTTGCTCCTAAATAGATATGATTGAAATAGCATTCAAGAAGATATTATTTGAATATTTTATCTTGGGGATCATGAAATTTACAATTTTGATGGAGGTCTTCCTGCTCTACATCACTATGCATAATTTTTTTTCTTAAAGAGGTGCAGTTGTACAGAAGAAGATTTTAAAATGGTCAATGTTCGGCAGCTTCTGTCCCACCCCTAATGCCCCCAGGGTGTATAAGCCCTGAAATTTACAAGTTATTTTACCCTTATACAAAAGATGATTCACACCAAAATTGAAAAAAAAAGAGTGGATAGATAGCTAAATACTCCATTGTTACATGTAACACATATAATCACTAACTATTCTGACCAAACCCCATTACCAACCCTGACCAATAGGATCATGAAATTTACAATTTTGGTAAATTTGAATTTAACCATTTCATTTCATTATTAGTAGCAATAAAGATGTTTTTCAAACATTCTGCACATAAACAATAAACAATTTTGGCCCCACCTTACAGTTGAAACCTCTATCCGATGGATCATGAAACTGATCAGGGATAGACATTAACTTTTTATTCCACTTGTCCATCGGGCAAGTATACTCAAACTTTCACTTGTCCGAATGAAAAACTTACTTGTCCAAAATTTTTTAACTGTATAAAAGAATAAAAATAAAAACGCATCTAAAGTGTGAACAAATTGGGTTTTATTCAATTCCTCATAAAAAATGTTCCTAGATGTTTTCAATTCGGTAATTCGTTTTACCGGTAAGAAAAGACGAAGTGCCGACAGCGATAGCAAATAGCTGAATTTTCACAAAGTCTACATGTACGTTTACAAAGCACAGCCCTGCCTAAGGTTAAAAAGCAAATTAATTAAGCCCTTAATATTGTATTGGTCATGCCACCTGAAACTCGTGTTTAATTTTTTGATTGGGATTTCTTATTCATTCTCTAACATTTCCGTTTTTCTATCGTCGTTCTTTCGAAACGTTTTCCTATTGTGAAGACCGCCATTTTCACTAACACTAGATAAGTCGTACGTCAAGTAATTTATTGAATAGAATAAAGTACGGTATTGACCTTTAGAAACTTTGATAAACAAAATTTACGCAGTCGACAGTCAGACTTAATTTTCGTATATTCAAAATACATCAAACAATTAAAATAGTAACTTTTTCTCCTGAAATAATCACTTGCCCGATGGGACAAGTGTGTATCGAGTTTCACTGTCCGAACTGGGCTTTCACTTGTCCCGGGCAATCGGACAAACCGTTAATGTCGATCCCTGCTGATGATTTTGCAGAAACTATTCGCTCTACATGACTATGCATTTAGTTTTTCTCAAATATCTAAGCTGTAGATGACTTTTGAAAAAATAGGTCTATATGTTTGCAATTTGCCCCCCCCCCCCCCCCCGCCCCCCCCTTTCCTCTCTTCTCCCCAAGATCCCTGGATATGTGCAGTAGTTTTGAGTTTGCCATCTCCATGTCACCTTTTCATAAAGATGCTTCATACCTAATGAAAAGATTGTAAGAGAATTATCAAGAAGTTAAATTGTTAACATACAACTATGGATGTCGACCAATTGCAACAGACTTTTTACTCAGGTGACATAGAAACTTTTTCATCCTGTTGTAAATTCACCCCAAACCATTTCTATTTTTGAAAATTTTTCCCAATATACAGTAGTAACAAAGAACAGAGAATTGCTCATTCAACACAATAAATTTTTTTTAAAATGTCCAAACCCATTCTCATGCATAAGGAATTTGGCTTGCTGGGAAAAAGCCATTAAAAAGGGGGGTCTAGATCTACAATAGTGTATTAATGCATTATCATTTTTTAAATCACATGTACGTAACACCTATTAAAAGTAACATGTACATATTATACAACAAAAAGGGTAAAAGATTTTACTAATAAAAATCGTCAATAAAACTCTGTATGGCTTGTTTCAATATTCATTAGATGCCATGCTGTGTTGTTCAAAAAGTTGGAAGGGCTGGGCATTGTGTGTTAAAATCTCTACAAGTCTGATTGTACGGTAAATATTAGGATGTGTCACTCCAGATTAATCAGCTAGGTGAATTATTTGGCCCCGTTACACCATGTGTGTGAGCCGGAGGAAGGAGGACAAACCTGAGAACTTAGCATTTATCAATCATTGCCACGTTTTTCATTTGTCCACCAAGATGAGCCCTACAATAAGATGCTCGTTTTAAATGGTTTTGTTCTCTTACATATTTAAACTCTCCTTGAAATTAAATATGCTTTAATTCTGCTGGAAAAAACTTTAAATAAGGAGTTTCTTTTTGTAATGAAACCAATGGAAAATAAATATGTGTACTGTACAGTACATGGTACTGGGAGAAGCACTATTCGTGATGGTTCCATTTTCATTGTGCTTCTGATAGGTACGTCACTGCAGACTTTGCCCTTAAACCAATACAAAATCCTAGCAATATGTATGAATGTATATTAACACACATTTTTGATGGTTCTGTATTGTGAAATAAAATCATTACACTATTTCCAGAATAGTAATATATCTAATGTAAAAATTTTAATCAAATTCAACTCCAATGCATTACTAAACTAGTGGTCACTGACAAACGAGAAACAGGAGAGAATTTAGATTCTCCAATTTAGAACCCCCTTTTACCTCTTTCCAACATGGCAAACAATCATTTTTCATGTGTGTAGAATGAAGAGAAAGAAGATGGCACAATGCACAATGAAGGGTTGCAAACTAGACTATATCAATAACACAGCAATAATGTTGAATTGACAAATCACCCAGGATGATGTGAATAGAGCAGTGTGCAAAGGGTTCATCTATTTCATGTTAGTCAGGAATTTCAACAAATTTTATAAATCAATGGGATTAATCTTAAAAGGATATAATTTTTTTTTTTTTTTTTTTTTTTCTTTGCATTAGGGGAAAAGTATGTTGAAGGTGTAGCACGGAAATCTATTCACATTCTTGAGAATACAGAAACAAGTATCCAGACTGTATTTTCTAGGGGATGCTAGAATACATAAATTGTCAGAAAAAGATACGATTTCTCATTATAAAAGCAGAAACATAAATGCTGTAAATCTTACCGAGAGCTGCACAGAAATGAAAAAAAAAAAATCATTCATATTTAACATCATATGACAAGAGAAAATAGTTGATTTTCAATAGGCATTTTAATAAACACTTCAGACATAACCCACTAAGTTTAAAGAAATTTGAAAATTCAACACTATTTCTACTCTAATTGGAAGTTTGAAAAATGTCTAAGTGACTAACACTTGTAGCTATTTATTGATGTAAAGAAAATGGGGTGAGTAGAGTAAAATCGGGGAAGCTCCTATAACATTTAAAGCAGGCAATATCCTTACCAGTTATTATTATCTGCCCAGCATTGCTGGCTAAAATGTGAAAACCTCATTTAATAATTACCAGTGATCCATCAGTTCTAATCATTCAGATTATAAATTAAATCATGGGTTATCTATCAAATTTAACAGTGCTCTAATATGATTAACAATACAGCAGCAATAGGAAAAAACTATACGAAAAAAAAAAATTAAATTAAATCAAATTATATCTTCCTTGATCTGCACTTCACACAATACTTTTCAAGAACCTTTTATACACTGCAATTTCAATACATGAACACTTTTTGACAGGCTATGTTTATGAAATACTTGAGCTTTTCTGAAATATTCCCTGAGATTAAAGGAAAGGTAGGTACAGTGAATAATCAAATAATCTGTCAGTAAATTTTCCTCACACTTGGTACAATCATAGTATAGCACTCTAAATACAAATGTGTCCAAAATGTGCTGATTCTTATCTTACATGCAATATAGCATCAGTAAATTAAGTTTTCTCCTCTAGTTACACAATTTTCCTGTTTATAATAACCTTATACACCTTTCAAGCTCACAAATGGAGTATATTTTAGCAATTTTATATATAAGCAAAAGAAGACTGATAACTATGATGAAAATACTATAGATGTTTCTTTCTACAGAACTTTGAAGACTATAATATTCTGGGTTGGTTTTTTTTTTTTCAAAAACTATTTCTGACAAGTGTATAGAGGGTTCTTCTTAACTTCAATCAATACACAAAGAAGGGAATAAAACAAGTGATTAGTATGAATGTCCCATTCTCCTTCAATTGGAAAATGCGACGTAATATCTATTTTTGCATTAAGGATTATAATAAAATTGATATGGGACAAGATGCTTTGGAATACATATCATAATAAATCACAAACTGTTCACTCTTTTGAGGAAAAAAAATATATAACTTCATGCTATGAATGCAAAAAACTGGAAAAATCCAAAAATATATGCCCATGCCATTGAAAGGCAAGTAAGAGATTACTTTACCTAAATTCAAAGCACTATTAAGAAGGAAAATTCGCTGAAGAAATAAAACTGCCATTGATAAGGATATATACAGATCTCTCATTTAGAAAATACTTTTTTTTTTTGGTTAAAATGTGCCTATCTGAATGCAAAATGAAAAAAGAAAATTAACTACAAAACTGGCTGATGGAAAGCTTACCTCATTGGCTTCTTTTTCTAACTTTTCAAAATTAACCACAATGTCTCCATCAGCTTCCTCTAAACTATTGGCTGTTCCTGGATTTCCTGATTTCTCCGAATTGATATAAGCAAACTGCTTAAACTACAGAATAAAAGTGTTATCATTTTTGTTGTTACTCCATATACAGTTGCAATTAATATGCATTTGGCATTTTACTTGTAAAAGATCTTTCTTTTCACATTGTTGGGGGAAAGAACTCTTGTTGCCTTATTAAAAGACAAAACAATTTTTCAAACCTACTTGCGGATTTCCCATTGCCAGATTTTGAACTTTGTTTCTCTTTGGCTTATCTTTTCTTTTTCCCTACAAAAAAATGCCACCTCTTGATGATGCTGAAATTTTAATATAAACACTACTGATTCCAACTTCCAGAAAAGTATGTTTAATTATCACATTATACTGACAAAATAAATTTATTCAAAATATAACTGAAAAGAAATGTTAACAACAAAATCGAGTGAGCCTATTTCATGTTCACTTACTTGTATGTACCCCATACATGTACAAGTACATCGAATATAAACAAAATGACTGGCACGAAATATTTGCAAAAATTTATTAACAGTCCTTCCACGATGACAGATTTACCATTCATGTCTAGTTTCTAAAGAACTGTTGATGTACACAATACATAGGCTATCAATTGAAAGTAAGATCTGATTGGTTCGACCACTACACATACATGTATTGATGGACAAACAGTAGTCAAAAGAAATTAAAAATTAAAATATACACAATATATCATGTTTCAATTTTTAAGAGAAAAATGCCATTAATTTTAAATTCCTGTTGAATTACTAAACTGCAGAATTACTAAACTGCAATGTTTCAAAACTGATCAAAATAATTTAACAACACCCCCCCCCCCCTAATTCATCCACAAAACATGTGGGGGGGGAAATAGAGATGTTAAAAAGACTACACACTTTTGTCTTTCTGTCTTGTACTGCTGCGTACAATCATCGAACAACTTCTGGTTCATCTCCATAAACAATTTCAGAGCATTATAGATGAGTCCATGAATAGTTCTGCAAAACAATTGCAACTTTATAAACTTAAAGGATATCTTGTAAATTCATTAATATACATACCACTAGCAGAATATTCCATATTACAAGATTTTTCAATGATTTATTTTAAGCTGATAAGAAATGCTTAGACTGATGACAATATATTTAAAACCCAATTACATCAGGTTATATGTGCTTTTACATATACAAAGCAATCTTTTTCTTCAATTTGAAACTTCAGAAACTGAAATCATGCTGTAATAACAAAGCCTTTTGAATGAATCAATGCTTTTGTGAGTATTGAATTTTGACACAGAACACATTTATGCCATTCAAACACACTCAAATAATGTGCATAATACTTAATCAAATCAGTCCATGCATTTTGAAAGCCACCTCATCTTAGTCAAAAACAGTACATATACCGCACATCTACATAATTATGCATTGTAAAATGTTTCACAGTAAGTGTCACACCACATATTAATAACAAAAGTTAAAAAATGCACTATTACAAAAGAATAAAACACTCAAAATCCAAAATTGTATTGCAGCTTGTTCATAACATAATAATTCTGATTTCAGGAAAAAAATAATATAGCTTATCTGAAATTTAATCCACATTATGAAAATCATCTCTATTGAAGAATTGGTCTATTACCGCAAATCACCCCTGAATTTAAACGGTCTGGACGATATAGTATTGGGTTGGGTGACAACACAATTGAATGCGACAACTGAGCTTGTTTGATGAAATACTACGAGAATTTTCATCAGCCGATTCCAGCCCACCAATTTCTTTCAACGATGAGATCCCACCCCACCCACCCAACTTTTTAAGAACACTGTTAAATCATCGCATGTACATTTTTATGAAGCTGTGCCAGATTTTATACGTTATTTCAATCATCTTATCAGAATCATTTGATTTTAAATTGGTTTTTACAAATAACTTACTCGGACTCCACCATTTTTATTTTTATGAATCAAGTGACAAAACATGTGTCCAGTTTAGAGGCATGATACTATAGGTCTCTGGTGCATTTTGTCTACTTACCGGCCTTAAATTAAAAGGAAACAAAAATATCAAATACCTATTAGTAGCAATTCGTTGTTTTACACTCTTTTCAAACTAAATTAAGCAGTTGCCTTCTAAAAATATCTAAGATATATTTATATTGCTGGTATTCCCTTGGTGCGCATGGAGCTATTTATAAACACCTAATGAGTGCAAATATTGACTACTCCCGTATAAGGAAATTTGGGCAGACTTAAATGTATAGACCAATAAACTGTGTCGTCACCCAATGCATTACTCATGTACTATATCACCCAAAGCCTTCAAATTCAGGCGTGATTTGCGGTAACATATAAGGGATTAGAGAAGCACATGTTCACATAAAATCCATGTTTCAAAGATCCCTCTGGGAAAAAGAAGAGGGGGGGGGGGGGAGGAGAAATATATTGTTTCTTACTTGTTCCAATGTTCCTTGCTCTTATACAAGGCTGGAAACATAATTGGCAGGATTGTGGACGCATTATCGCTTATCAGACTAAGGATGTACTCATTATTCCAGAAGTATAGAGCTCGCTCGGCCACCTGCAGGTTAAGTAACACAAAATAATCGTACAAACCAAAACATTATGCAACCGATCTGCAAGCAAGCACTTTTTAAAGGAAAAACAAACCAAATCTTGTTAGTTCAGCATAATAAAGATGAACAAAAAGCAACTGTCTGTCTGGTTACATGATATTTTCTTCCAATATTTTGCAATACATTTGCCAATAGCCTAATTTCATATTTTCTCAAAAATCATTTATGGGATTGAGACTATAAAATTTCCTACTTGTGCTAGTCAAATCAATTTTTTTGTGTGCTATCAGGCCCATGGGCCACACTACTCACCTAACACTTGGTAAGTCTGCCGTTGTTTAAGAGAGAACAGTAAACAATTCTAATGTACACTAAATGAGAATCCTCGCACATCAATTTGAAAATTAATTTTCTTCTTGTTCTTGAAGTAGATTCTGAAAAAAATACCCTGGATATATGTAAAAGTTTAAATCTCTATTGTGACCTATCTTAACCTTGCAAGTCATGCCTTGAACAAACTTCATTCTTAATTTGATAAATTGGTCCCTCATGGCTGTTGCAAACATTTTTAAAGAATTTTCCTATATACAGTATTACTAATCATTGTGATCCATCTGAACCCAGCAGTAATCGATTAAAAGATTCCATGCAAGTTTTGGTTTTTCTGGTTGGGTGGTTCTTGAAAAAAGGATTTGTTTTTAAACAGTCCATCAACTTCTAAACTATCTCCCTCAATAATTGGCTTGTATCCCCTTCACCTAAAGATGTTTTAAGGCATGTTTCAAAAGAGCAAGTGGTTCTATAGAAGAAATATACTTGAACTTTCAGTCATTAAGATTTCTCATTTTTAGCCTAAAATACACCCCCTACCCACCCCTCAAAAAATTCCTTTATCTACCAGTACGTAAAATTGTTGGGGATAGGGGATGCAAACTGGAAACAAGCCATACCAGTCTTTGAATTTGGGTTCCCACAAACGTGTATGTGCAATACACCCAAAGACCAAAATAAAGTGGGGGTGGGGGTGGGGGGGGGTGTTTCAATTGTCCACTCAAGTACACTGGTAACCAAACAGACTGTTAAAAAAAAAAATTAAAAGCTCCTCTGAAATCAAAAACAGGACATGAACATATTAATCACATGACCATGACCACATGATGCACAAGATGAGTCAACAAAGCATACAGAGTACACATTTGGATCAATGTCTTACTTATTCCAGTGTTGTTTGGTGCTATAGAGGGCTGGGAACATTATAGGAAGGATAACACTAATGTTATCACAGATAAGACTCAAGATGTACTCATTGTTCCAATAGTACAGCGCTCGTTCTGCTACCTAGAAATTCACCCACAGGTCAAGTCAGAGCACAATGTTATATACAGCCATAAAGACAACAATTACACTCGTTGGCAGTGAACCATTAATTATACCACTTGTGAAATGAAATATATTTGTGGTCATTACTGAACTTTGTAACTCAATAGATTTTTGAAAATGATGGACTTAATTGATTTTGTAAGCAAAAACATTCTTAACAGTACTTCAATGACTTAATTCTGATTATTTTTTCCATTATTTTAACATCATGCAGCAGATTGGTTGGTCATGTTTATCAACATTCATGAAACCAGATATACTTGAATTTTTTCACAGTAAGTTAGATGTGGTTGTTTCATTGTGCCCTACCACCCCCTCCCCTAAAAAAAAAGCCTGTATGAATGATCATGACATATATTTTTGATTTTTTTTATCTGTCACATAGCACTGACCTCTCAGGTCAACAAGCCTGAAGCCTTTATTTCGTACAATGATATTACCAAGGTTAAAGTTGAGTGCAGACATACCACAAGCAATTTGAAATCACTTTTTCAAGTAAAATTACAATGTTATATACTTATCATCAATTGAGTATCATAATAAAAATATCCAGAAGTGAATGATTACGTGTAAGGAAAAAAAACACCAGAAGGTGCCAGGACAGGGCTTACATTTGTAAAGAGGAATGTGCAAACCTGAAAGTGCGGACTGGATACACATTTTGCTAACTGTTTAAAAAGTGGAACCATGATTTTGTTGAATTCGGCAGGCTCTATCACATCTAGAATTTCTTCTAGCTCATTCAGGAACATAACCTGTCAAAGTTAAGGAACTCATTCAACATTCAAACACAGTGTCTTAAAATAATTTCAAAACATATACAATGTACACCAAGATTCTCGTTACCTGTAAGCACTGCAAAAGGCAGAACATGTTAAAATTTATATCAAATTTCAAATGTAATGTTTCGCTTTAAAAGTAGCATGAATTGTGCCTGTTCAACAAAGTTTACAGATTTCCTCACCTCTTTTGGACTGTGTACTTTTGGCCAAAACTTTAAAAGTCCCATAATAACCTGAAATTGTAAATTTGGTTGTAATTTTCATATTTTTATTTCTACCTATTCTGTAAATCAAAAATTGCATTTTCATTTAGATAAAAATTTACATCCAATTATTTTGTATGTGAAAACTATTTGCAAAAATGAATATTTTACTCCATTTCCATCTACTGTAGATTATTACACATAAATATATATATATATATATATATACACAATTGGCAAATATGTGAAATCACAAATGTTACATATACATGTGATAATTAATCAATGAAAACTCATCTTCTGATTTTGTGAAGGAAGTTTCTTGTGAATTAAAGCAAAAATAGTTGAAATGTCAGTATACAGCTTTGCATTGAAGACACCTAAGATACACGCTCTATTTCAAGCACCCAGCACCCATTTTCGTCAACATTTATACTCCCCTCTTTTGCGACACATACCGGTTCTGTTAGGCTTGGGTCCTTCTCTAAGAACTGCACCACACAGTAAGCCAGTTGTGGGTGATACACACTGAGAGATTTGGCCTTGTGAAGGGGCAGCAACACCTTCAAGAGGAACACCTTGTGCTCTTCCTTCAGGGGCAATGCAAACCCATTGATGATGCTGCAAAGGAAAGTTAAAACAGGTTGATTTCTGCGAGATCTAGTTTCCAGTGATGTATGAAATTTCCATGAAAACATTAGAAAAATTTCTCTTCAAAATTTCCTTCATTTATCTAAAACTGCCAAAAGATAGTCTCCTGATATCAATAGCATTCCCTATAGATCTGTTACTTCTTTTAGGTTGTTGAAGTTATGGGAACTAAAAAGATCTTTGATCTGTGAACAGACTAACAGGACAAAAATATTGTGCCTCAATCTATGATCTTGGAGTACCTCTCATCCACATACCTGCCTAATATTTCCAACAATTCTGCTATACCATTGCAATGCTCAGTTTCATAAATATATCTGAAAAGATTGCACCATATTCAAGTTTAATAGCACATGTATAATCAATTTATAAAGTGTACCAGATGATCAAATAATAAATGTAACACTATAAATTTACATTGATTTGCATAAAAAATGAACTGAATCAGTTTGCAATATTTGCACTGTACAAATCTGAAAAGAGCAAAGTAGGTGTAACATGCTGGGTCCTAGGAAATTCATGCGTTTCAACACTTTAGTTTAAAAGAATTTCTTAGAGCAATATATATAATATATCACAGTCAATCTATTATGACAAATGACCTTGATTATGTTGACCTTTTGATAAGGCAAAGTTTGTCCATTCATTCGTTAATTCATAAATTTCCCTAGAATCCAAAATGTATATATGCGTTCAACAGTCTACAATTATTGTTTCCAATTGAGTACTTAAAACATCGTTTTAGTATGTTTACTTCCTGCAATACATGTATTTTTGAGATCTGAACCAATATATCAGAATATTTCTTATCTAGCTTCCACCAGATTTCAAATTTTTAGACTGTCAAATGTTAAATATAACATATACTAAGTGATGTCGTATACATGAACTGCAGTTTTTATTTTTTAACATGCGACATTGCGTAGATGCAACTGCAGCCACATTGTTAACCTTTAATGTGTAATGCTGGACACATTTTCAAACAAAAACCTTTTCTGAATATTATTTAGCACCCTCACAAGATATACTTTCAACTTACCTATAAAACATATTGTTATTTTGTTTCCTAATGTATTGCTCTTAAGTCCCATCCAAGATATACTTCCTTAACCTATGAAACATTATTGTTTCATTTTTCTAATGTATTCTTAGTCCCATCAAGATATACTTCACTTACCTATAAAACATATTGTTTATTTGTTTCCTAATGTATGCTCTTAGTCCCATCTAGATATACTTCACTTACCTATAAAACATATTGTTTATTTGTTTCCTAATGTATGCTCTTAGTCCTAGAAATTTCCCATAAATTCTGTGCAATATTGTCTTTAGAAAATCCCGTTCCCTTGGGTCTTCACTATCAAATAAGTCTAACAGCTGTAAAATAAAACAATTTCATCATGATAATTTTAAGTACTAGTACATGAATTACTACCAGTACATTAATCTTTTTCAAAGAAATTTCCAATTTGGTAATCACTGCTCACTTAAAATTCCATCTCGCATACTAATGCACAAGATACACTAACTGGTAAAATTTGATTGTTCAGTTTCACAATGTATAAGATACAACACAGCTGTAAAAATAAGAAAGTTAGCATACTTAACTACTGTAAAATGGGCATTTTCTGCGGTTTGAAATTTTTGCGATTTGATCCATAAATGGTAGCAAATTCAATAGAGTCTGTGTTTCCCATTTCTACCATTGCATTATACCTATATGTACATATGATCATGCATGGATATATATATACATTTAGCAACTGTAATTTTTCCGGAATCATCCTATCCATGAAAAATGGACAATCACTGAAAATACCCATTATGCAAAAAGTCCTCCAAGGAGGGGTGTAACATTTGAATGACCACATCCTATTTTAGCCCTTCATTTGAATATGAATTCCATTCAACCAAGGAGAATTTGCGCAAGTTTGATTGAAACTGGCTCTGTGGTTCTAGAGAAGATTTTCCTTTTTATCAGCATGTAAAACTTTTTGTGGCCCATCCCTACCCCCAGGGGCCATGATATGAACAAACTTGAATCTACTTTATAAATATCAGAAAGCTTTCAGGTAAATCTCCACTCTTATGGTCCAGTGGTTCTTGAGAAGAGGATTTTTAAATTTGTTCCCTATATATTTGCATGTAAAATGTTGATCTCCTGTTGTGGCCCCAACCCTTCCCTTGGAGGTAATTTTGACAAACTTGTATCTTGTCAGGAAGCTTTCATGTAAATTTCAGCTTCTCTGGCCCAGTGGTTCTTGAGAAGAAAAGTCTTTGAATGACCTCACACCACTTTTGCATTTAATGATTATCTCCTCTTTAGAGTAGGCAATGCTCTTCATTTGGACAAACTTGAACTACCCTCACCAAAGGATGATTTGTACCAAGCTGGTTGAAATTGGCCCAGTGGTTTTGGTTTTTGTGCCTGCCAAAATCAGATCTTTCTGTCTTCGACATTTTGAAATGAATGTGTAATGTACGTCACAGCAAAAACATTTAAAAATGCTTATAAAAATGTGTGGAAAAAAATTCATCAACCTTTATCTTCTGCTGGTTTTTTTTTTTTTTTTTTTTTTTTTTTTTAGAGAGAGAGAGAAGCTGTAACTGTTAAGTTGACACAAGACTTGTAAACATACAAAAGACAAATTCTTGATCAAAAAGATCACTAGAGCTTTCAGCTTAGCTGAGCCAACTAATAAAATCTAAACATGAAATTTCAGGATTCATCTCTAAACAAGCACATCATTTACAGTCTACACTTCCTGGATCATCATCATGTACAAGGTAGACAGAAATCTGAGTTGTATCTAGTCGTCAGTAATCAATACACAGATACCACAGCATCATCTTACTCTACCCCTTATACCATGTACAACACTGTCAACTTTTTCTCACCTGTAATACAAATCTCTGATCTATGTATTTTTTTCCTGTGTTAGGTTGGAAATCAGGTGATTCTAAAAACCGCAAGAAAAATTCATACACCAACTGAAAAAGAAATATAAATAGATCAAATGAAATAATGAATTTGTTATCCTAATTCATGACATCTATAATCTTTATTAAATGCATTAAAATGGATCTTAGCTCTGTATCATGAAAATTTACTACATCTAGATACAAATTTCCTTCATCTAAAGTAAACATACATATTCTCTTTATGAATTGTAAAATATTCGGAAATTAACTTTCAACAAATTTTTATTTAAGGAATTGTGACATGTACACCAAAGAAAATAAAACTGGATAAAAATTGGGGAAAATGCATAATGTTTTGAAATTAAACGAGATGTGTTTGTGAAACATTGATGCCCCTGTATTGCAGCAGTAATTCTGGTACTTAAAGAAAGGAATACATTTGAGATATGAAAGCCCCATCACTTACCATCCCAAAGTTATGGTTTCCAAAAGTAAGAAAATCTAATGTCAAAATGTTGAAAAACCACAAGCAATAGACCTGTGAGATATGGAACCCCAAACACTAACCTTTAAAAAGGTATGTCCTATATTAAAGTTCTGCAAAAGTAAGTCAAAATCCATCCAAGGTCATGAGGTCAAATCACACAGAATACACAAAAGAAATATGGAGCCCCTAGCAATAACCATTCAAAAACTATAATGGCCAAGGTTAAACTTTTGCAAAATTGGGTCAAACCCCATGCCCAAAATTTTGCAACTTAAAAAAGGTTCTGTCAAAAGTTGTACACATATGAAATCCCTATCACTAACCATTCAAATATTGGTCAAACCTTATAAGGTCAAGGTCAAAAATTTTGGTAGAAAGGCCTTGTCACGAGAAATACACCTGTGAAATATGAAATTCCTACCACTATTCGTGGTTTGTTTAAAATCAAAGTTTTGCAGACTAGCAGAGACTAACATAAAAGACCAATACTGTATGCCTTCATATTTCAAATCACAGGGGCTGAGTTTTTTTGTTGGTTTTTTTTCTTTACCTTGTATAGTTAAAAATTGCAGATTTAATAAAGGATGAAAAAAAACACCAAAACTTGCTTGGGACTTGAACTCTATCTACCTCCAACATTCTCATTCACCCTCTTGAGCTAAATGAGCATAGCAAAATTCAAATTGTATAAATATGACCATTTCTAAAAAAGGAGGCCATCCGTTTTGACAATGTGCTACTCTTCCTTTAAGGGACAGCAGTTAAGTGGAGGAAATTCAATTCAAATTCCTAAACAACACAGTAAAAAACTTCATTAACCAACCAATATCGCAAGATTTTGTATGCTAAAGGGTTACAAACTAACAAGACTCATTTTCAGACCCTAAAACAGGTCATCACAGACATCCATGCCACTCCCCTTTTTCTTGTTTGTGATATTTCTGAATAGGAGACAGGCTCTGATGTATGATATTAAAGCACGAGAAATTGACTTAATAACATGAAGCAATTACTCCACTATTCTAGCCCACGATTTTCCGTACACTGATCAATACAATTTACTTTGCTTTGCCTGACAATGATTATCATCTTTTTCAGCTTCTGTAAACTGAAGCTAAGGATATCCAAGAATCCATGGCAGAACAGACTGCAAAAACACTAAGTTGTCTTGGCTATCAAAGTCGTGCAAATTGAAATTATAATCCATCTGATTTCATTTAGTAAAAGAAAAAAAAACATCCATTTAACAATCCTGAACTTGCTTGGTTTTTGTTATAGAACAGTGTCACATGACATGTCATTTTCTTCTGCAGCAAAAAGTCAAATGTCAAAATAATCTCAGCCTTATTGATTTTGTAATTATATACTCCCATAATGTCATCATTTTACACTATCTCTTAACAAGAAATATATGCTTGTAATTTGACATCTCTAATCAATTGGATGAAACACACAAACAAGTAGAAATACTGTGAACAATGCTAAGCGGTACCCCTGCACTCCCCTGTAGGTAATATACTGTGAACATGCTAAGTGATCCCCCTGCACTCCCCTGTAGGTATAATACTGTGAACATGCTAAGCGATACCCCCTGCACTCCCTGTACCGGTAGGTTAATATCTGTGAACAATGCTAAGCGATACCCCCCCTGCACTCCCTGTAGGTATAATACTGTGAACAATGCTAAGCGATACCCCTGCACTCCCTGTAGGTATAAAATCATTCTGATCAACATTTAAAATAGGAGGTGCACAATAGCATCACGTAACAAAGATATCCCTGAAAGTTTCATAGAATTCTAGAGGAGTCACAAATGGACAATGGGGATGGATGAACACATGAACAGACAGAACACAGGATCACTATAACACCCCCCTCCCCCTCACTAGTAGGGGATATAATACATGGAAATGAAAGCATGGAAAAATCTTAGATTTTGTTATTGATTTGGGCACTCCGACAGTGGGACTGATTATATCTGAGAGCTTGGAAATTCTCTCTTCCTGACTCAGAATGTTTTAGTGGATTTCAGCACACACCTGCAGATGGGGCCAAGCGGCTTCCAGTGTTGGTTCATCTTCCTCAGGGTCAAATTCGGCACCACTAGGGTTTGAGGAGGGCGGTAATGCTCGGAATAAGTTACACGAGAACTGTAAAATAAACAATATGTATTTTGTATATTATACAAAATAATCACATAATTGTTTAGTACTTATATCATCACACAATTGTGTGTTTTATTAATTTTTACTTTACTAAACAGTTTTCATATCCAATAACAGATTTTTTTTTCTCTCTCATTTTATGCAAATAATGACATCAAATTAAAAACAGTTTCCTTTTCTCTTTGATTTTTCCTAGAAATTTTTTTCCAGTGACATAAAGTGCATACCTCTTAACAATACTAACACATTTCATTTCCTTACAGGAAATTTGATACCATAAAATGAAACTTCATGTGTGTACTTTAGAGAGTTAAACTTGTAATTTAGTCCACTCTATGTATAACTTTCTGATGACACTTACAGCATCCTATACCAGGATGTATACATGTTTTGATCAAAATGCCTCACACATATCTCTGTTACAAGTCTCAAATCAGATAAAATTCCAAAGGGTCCTTGCATGTGTGCAATTAAAATTCACTTCCTAGTTTGCTTACAGAGAAACGATTTTCAATTGCAACACACCTAGGCCAATAAGTAAAGATAGGTCACTATAGATTTAAGTAAAGGTTAAGAAGAATGGATTGGACTTCAATAGAGGACTCTGAAATTCACCAGTCATGAATAATACTTTGAGCATTTTATAGATTCAGTACTAGCATGAAGCAATGATTACATTTCATATGTAGTATTAGGTGTCCCCTTCAATTATAGAACATAACAAGGGTGCTCGTAATGAGGATGGCATTGATTTCCTGGTACACAATTAAAGCTGTATGGGGACTGTATTTTTGAACATCACCCAGAGATCAATACCCTCACAGACGGATATCCAAGGTCACCAGGTTAACTGTTAGTCGCGGATTACATCACGTATAGTCAGCGTCACCAAAATCCGGAGTCATGCATATGCATGGAATTATGACAAAAGCTGTTTACCCTTTTAGTATGCAATATGCATGGGGCAGGAAAACATTGATGAATATCTAAATGACAGGACAAATACTCCAAAGTAGCTATTTTGGGCTAATTTGATATTAACAGAGGAAAGACAACAGCTTTGCTTTGGGATATTGGCATTATAAGGCTATTCAGTTCATATATAGAAATTGAGTCTGGGCACAAGAAGAAACTTCATGGATAATGAACAAAAAAACCAACACAAAAAAACATGCTGCTAAAGAAACTCTAGGGGTAGCTTTTGGGCTGTACTTTCAGCAGAAATTAATAATGTACAGTGCTTCACACTCAAGTGTACTATTTATTTTTTGTATGAAGCTGATTGGCAATACATGTATGTACAATATCAAAAGATGTTTGCAATTTACACAAACAAAACGAAAAGAATTCTTCCTACCCTAAATTCAAACAGTCAAGTCAGGAGAGGGCATAACAAAGACATGTCTACAAGGTAGCCTAACAAGTACAATACAGACATGGTGCAACACACTGCACCTTAAACACCACACTACTATCATACAGCTAATGAATTAAAATATCTGACAGAATGACGTACACATATCAGCCCTTAACTATATGAACTCGTATTCATCTCCTGTACAAGGAAAATAAAGATATTTCAAACAGTTGAAAATATTTATGACCGATCATGGATAACCTGCAACTTCATAACTCACAAGATAATATTTTTTGTTCATTTTTTTTTTTTATTATTTTTCAGAAGTTTTCTTAAATTAATGTGTAAAGTGTAACAGTAATGAAGTATATACATTAAATGATGAGTGACAAACTACAGCATTGCTAGCAGGCAATGGCTATAAATTGATGCTAACTCTCACAGGTATAATTAATCCAAGGGACATTGATTTATCCCCCTTCTGTGATGTGAGTTTTTTTCCAGAAGCTGAAGTTTCTTTCCGTATTAAGTTTTCAGGAGAGATCAAAAACACAGAAACACACAGAACTGACAAACACTGAGTGACAAGTGACAATTGTTTCCACACACCTGCAAAATGTGGCATGTTAAACTGGAATAGTAACCTCATTAAACCTCAGAGTGATGTCCTTGAATGGCGATAAGGATATTTCCCATGCTATGGGCATTACAGTCTAATCAAAAATTATTACAACCAATCAATATCAGGACCAGATGTCACAAGAAAACAAACTTTTAATCCAATATCCATATATATGTCAAGGTGCTCCATTTNTCACAAGAAAACAAACTTTTAATCCAATATCTATATATATGTCAAGGTGCTCAAATCATGACCTATAATGTTGAATATCTAGGGAAATTTCACATTAGTTAAGTGTGAAGCTGAGTTATCCAAGATAGCCACCCCCTCCAAATAAATCTCTTCTATCATCATCTAAGAAGATTGAACTTTCATTTCAAAAGGCAAGTTAAGCTATCCAGACAAAATGGTGTCACACCCACCCACCCCCATCCCAAAAAAAAAATAAAATAAAATATACCAACATTATTTTTCACCTCATCCACAATAGCGTAACAGAGGGGATGGCAGGTGGTAGGGATGGGGGTTTGAATAATTGGGGTAACAAAGCATACCATTTGTATAGCTTCAGGATAAATGGCATCTGTGACAACTCCTCGATTGTGCGTGACAAATTCCACCATTTCATTTAAAGCTGCCCTTTTCACTTCTTTCCATTTCAAGTCACTTAGTGGATCTTGAATAAAGTCAAATAGAACACAGCACTGTCTCAGCTTCTGAATGAAAAGCTCTTCTCTTTCTGCAGGAGTGGCATCTGGAATACAACAGAAATATATAATGCAACGATGCAAATAGGTGCTTAAATTCTGGATTTTCCTAGAAGTTAGTAATAGCAATATTCTGAATCTTAAACACAATAATAATTAGAGATTTCAAGACTGAACAACCTCCAATATTAAGAGACTACCAGGTAAGCAATGTAGCCCCACCCAATGATCCATTTTTGGATCCAGATTTTTTCTAACTCTCTATTCACTTACATCCAAATGATGATCACATCAGTACACTTTACAACAATAATTTACATATATATATATATGTATGTTTGCAAATAAACAGACATGTCAACAAACCAAGAACAGTTCACAATGTTTACAAATGAGACTATAGATGAGACAAAAAGTAATAACTATTAGGCCCTTTGAAGTGGAATTCTTTGTTCAAAAGTGCGGAAACTCTAATCTTTACTTTCAATCACTTTATGAAGGATAATTTCTACAGTGTATAACAATTGTAATTTGATTGAGGGGTATAGTGTCCTTCCTTTTGAAATAAAATGTCTTTTCTGTAAAAAGTCTCGCACAATTTACTAATTAATTCCCAATAAAATTAGTAATAGTATGTATTGAATTCACTGTGCTTCAGCAGTTTGAAATAATGTTGTATTTCTTGTTCATATGTGTTAAGTTACGTAAGTGTAAGTTCAATATGTTGATTTTACACAATGCTAAAATTCAAAGTAAACAATGGACTCTATTGCTTTAACAACCGGCCCTGGTCAATCCCTATATATATCAGCCTTTAAAATGGTCAATTAAGTTATCAATACCTTTTCAACTGGTCAGAACGAGACTTACGCCAGCATTGTCCATATGTACTTTGTATCTTAATGGAAATGTTCTTGTTAGTACACAATGACAAGCGGTCCAAGATATTTCATTAAGATGATTTGGACAGAATCCAATATACTACATGTATTACATATTGCAATTTTAGTGCCATTTCACATGAATCATATCAATACAACACATTCTCATATTAAAAGATAGTTAAGAGCAACTTAAAATATTTAGAAAATCTGTATCTTTCCCTTATATCACATCACTATCATTGCAAGAAACCATTAGTCTACGGGGAAAATTTGGCTTAGTGTTTGTCCATCGCCTAGTGTTTGTCCATCGCTTAGTGTTTGTCCATCGCCAATCAATTGGATGTAACATACGTGTATGGATATCTTGTGATTGCTTCAATTTCAATACACCCCAAAAATTTTACAGTAATTAATGAGTTAATTATTACTCAATTTAATCAGAGTAAAGGATAAGGGATGCAGATCTGGTGACACACATAAAGAGCTAAATCTACCTTATAACAGATATAGGTGAAAATAAAACAGGAGCTCATAATCCATTATACAGATATAGGTAAAATAAACAGGAGCTAAATCTCTGACATTGGTAACACGATATACAAGGAGTAAGTCTTAATCCCACAACAATGATTTAGTATCATTGCATTCAGTATCAATCACTGCTAATCTTTCTTTTTCTTTTTTTTGTTGTTTGGTAATGTTCTATAAAATTGCCAGCCTTTTTCTTAGGACTATTTGATCCATCAAGCTGGTAGTTTCTTTTTTCTTTCTTCACCCCACACATTGATAAAGAAATTTACATTAGAAAGGAGCTTTTTTAAATTACATTTCCAAGACAATTTACAGGGTGTACCTAGGTACATACCACCATGCCATCAACCTATGTCCTATAAATTTGTGCTGCTCATCTAAAGATTTCAAGTTCCAACATGCCTACACATCTATTCTATTACAATGTTAATTAACTTGCACATCAAATCATAAAATAAACAGGTATTTATTTCCTGAAAATAAAACAAATCATGTTAAAACTGACTTGTATTAATGGCAGATACCCATACATCTAACAAATTCAGTTTCTCAAGGTCCTTAACAATCATATTAGTGCTAATTTATGCATAATTTCTTAGCTTTTATGATTTGCAAGCATCGCAAGGGCAAAATTTTATGTCTCTGAATACTAATTAGTCATGCAAGTTTCACCTTTCTTCGTTTAAAGGTCAATTTCTAATAAACATGATAAAAATAGATGGAACAATTACTTTTGCACAATCCTTACTGGTAAAACTCGACACTAAAATTAATCAACACTAGAATTTCACAAAGTGTTCATTACAATCATGTATGATGTACATGCAAAAAAACCATACATTTGTTATGCAATCAGGATACATGTGAAAAACATTCAAAGCTGATTTCCAGAGCTGCACAAGGCATTACCTGAATTTACCACAGAATTATCACCACAATGAAAATGTATGCATTTCATTAACAATATATATAATATAGGTGTGTTTGTGAACATCCCAACTGTATCAAGCATCCAATTTATCAAACTACATATTGGCATTTACTTCAAAATATGTACATGAAATAATAGATAAATGAATAAATGTTATTGTAACATTGAAAGTTGGAAATTTTCAATCAATAATAATTGTTTGATCAATGTAGTTTTGTTCAGCATGGACTGCATTTTAAAATTTGTAAATAAATTTTTAACCATGTCATGAATCCATAGAATTTTTCATTCTATACCGTTAATCAATAAATTACCTCTCAATAACAGGAGGCCCATGGGCCACAATGCTCCTAGGAGTTTTCTTGCTCATATAGATCTTCCCCTGACATCAATAGCTGATCAACAATAAACTACTTAAGTCTTGCTATACGACCACTACATGTTCACTACATGTATTGGGTGCTTGCATATTATACCCAACATAATATCCAAGTCAAAATTAGGGTAGGTCTGGGGTTGGTTGGAAATTAATTACTTTTCTCGAACGTTGAACAAAGATACATTTTGATCACAATATCCATTTTAGTTGTAGTATATCAACATATTGAACACGTAGGACTAATTTTTCATTACCAATGCAACTTTAAGTATGCTTTCAATTGATTTAGTAATTACAGGAGTCAATTCTAAAACAAATGTTTCTTCAATGATTTCTTGAACAAAATGTATAAAATCCAGTTGGTTGGATTAGCAGAAAGATAACCATTTTTAAGGCTGCATATCTGGAAAAGCTTTGTCATAAGATTACATTCCCCATATCTTGGAAACATAAGTTAAATATATTATGATTAAATAAGTGGGTCAAGGTCACACCATGACATCCTCATCAAAAGTGGAACTATTAGGAGACCTCGAAAGGTTGCATCCACGAAATATCAAAGATCTCTCTCTTTCCTCTAAGATCTCTCTCTTTCCTTTCACAGCTCAGTTTTTGATAAGTGGGTCAAGGTCACATGGTCATCAAAATTGGAACTGTAGGGAAGACTTGTTCCTAGGCCTTAAAAGGTTGCATACACTAAATATCAAACATCTGTCCTCTCAGTTTAGTAAGACCTTACAAAAATTTATGAAAACTAAAGTGAAGTTAATGTCAGGGTCACAAGTCACAAGGTCAAAGTCAATAAGATTGCAACACCCACTAATATCAATATGTTCCCTTACTTATGACATTTAAGTGCCAAAAACTCCATTTGTGTATCAGTATTGCTCTGAAGTAAATCTCAAACTTTTCTTGAGTAACTAAGATACAAATTATCATTTTACAAAAACACAAGATGTGCTTGTGAAACACTAATGCCCCCGTATTCCACATGCCAGTGGAAGGGGCTTGTCATAAGGATTATGCATGTGAAATATGAAAGGTCTATAGATCCCTTACCATTCAAAAGTTATGGCCAATGTTTAAGTTTTAAAATGTAGGTCAAAGCTCAAGGTCAACATTTTGGTACCAGATAAAAGGGTTTGTCATAAGGAATACACATGTGAAATATGAAATTTCTATCTCTTGCCATTCAAAAGTTATAGCCAATGTTAAAGGTTTTGAAAAGAGGATCAAAGTTCAAGATCAAGGTCAGGAGGTCAAAACCTTTGGTTCCATCAGAAACGTCTTGTCATAAGAAACATACAAGTGAAATATTAAAGCCCTAGTCCTTACCATTCAAAAGTTATAGTCAATGTTAAGTTTTTTGAAAAGTAGGTCAAGGTCAAGAGGTCACAAATGTTGGTACCAACAAAACGGTCTTATCATTAAAAGCATACATGTGAAATATCAAAGCCCTAGTATTTACTATTCAAAAGTTATAGTCAAGGTTAAAGTTTTTGAAAAGTAGGTCAAACTTCAAGGTCAAAAATTTTGGCACCCAGGGAAAGGTCTTGTCATAAGAAACATACATATGAAATATCAAAGCATTCAAAAGTTATAACCAAGATTTAAAAGTTTCAGACAGAATGACAGACAGGACAAAAACAATATGCTCCCTGATCTTCGATCACAGGGGCATAAAAACAAAAAAGAAACAAGCAAAAAACTTTATTGACCCCTATGCACTCACAACCTGGCCTCTACAGCTGCTACTGACTCTAAGATAAAGTATTACAGTGCATAATTTTTTTTAATTTGAATTTTTGGTCTCATTTCTTACCCTCAACTACTTTTTCTACCTTTCTTCAGGCCATTTGGAAAATTTCATACATTTCAAAAGTCTACATTGTTAACAAGAGCAACGCAAACGTAGCAAGATACGCCCGTCATGGCTTAGACGGTGGTAAAACCATTATGTGCATTTTGACCTTTCACCAGTGACCTTGGCTCAAGGTCATGACACATCCTTAGTTCTAGGGCAACAAATCTGTGAAATGTTAATGAAATCCCTGCATTCTGTACATTGAAAAGTTATGGCCTGGACAATGTT
>CAJDSM010024484.1:0-22274 GCA_903981925.1 Ostrea lurida | reverse complement strand
CCTTCGAAGCGGAGAGAAACGAGATATTCAAAGAAAAAACACAACCACGCCAATTATAGGCGAAGCCGACTTAGAGGGTTCAGAGGGCAGGTGATGAGTACATTAACGCAGCTTCTGATAATAACGAAAAAATCCACTAACATCTTACTCAGCAACCCAATCCAAAGACACTACCACTGAGGAAGAGCAGCAACAAGTTGTTGTCAAAGGGTTAACCCACCTTAACAAGTTATTAATGCTCCAAGCGAATACCGGACAGTCCGCCATATTCCGACACACCCATTCCAATGGCGGCGTATGCTCTTATATATCCTGTCTGAGTGATATGCTATCAACGAAAGTTTGGATAATAAAATCTGGATTCGCAAATTTTGTGACTCCCGAGACCCTATGTACAATAAATTGTAGATTTATAAACTCGAGGCGATTCAAAACTTTTGCCAGAAATCGTTGCTGTTGACGAATTTTCCAATAATCAGAGAGGAAAAGTTAACAACTGGTACCTGTTGTGCTCTGGTTTAACAATTATTTTTGAAAGAAATGATCCAAAATACCAGGCTTCTAGTGTTCTATATTACTCAAATTTTCCTCCAAAAACAATCAAAAAAGGGTATACATAGTATCAATAATCATCTTACATAAATTTACCTACTCTTTTATAATAGTGCAGCTTCAATAACTATTTTTATAGGCGCCTTTTTGATCGAACCCAAAGAAGATCGGCGAAGCGGAGAGGTGCCCTGGTATTCTATCGCGGTGTGGCAGGGGTCGCGAGGGCATGCTGCCCAGGGGAAGCGGCGAGCAGTTATGGTGGCGGGTCGTAGAAGTGTCAAGAGAGGGGCGAGGGGTGGGGTTAGTAAGATTCTGGTGGGTATTCCGGATTTTGGGCCAGTGTAACCGAGGCCACGAGGGGGACATAGGAATATTGTTTTTGTCACCTGTACGTGGTCATTTTTTGTCACTCTTTGTTTCTCATTCTGTCTGGATAACCGGTGTTGTAAGGCACCCTTGAAATGGACAGTCGATAACTTATTGAGAATTTATGATTCCGTGGATGGTAATAGGTGAGCTAGGGAGGAGGGCTATAGATATTCTTTCACATGTATGTTCCTTGTCCTAAATGACGCAAGACCGTTGCGTTGAAGCAGCCCATAGCCGTACGAGACAAAATTTTTGACCCTCCGACCTTTGATAGGGTGTTTGAAAAGACCATATCTTTTCAAAAAACTCTCTTAAACAAAATCCTTAGTTTAAAACTTTTTTGGAATTGGTATATGTACAGGGCTTAATGATATAATTTCGAGCGATGTATGTTTCTTGAGTAAATAAATATTAAATTGTTATATATAGACAAGAATTTTCCGTTGATAAGAGCCACCCCTTCCTCCCCATATTCGGTCTCTCGAGGTAGAGCCTCCCGCTTATCATACCTCCCAAATTCTTGATGCCGCAAAAGTTAATGTCGCTCCTACTTTTGACCAAATTGGAAAAGTTACTGTGGAAACTCTAATCTATATCAAAAACTTAACTCTAGTATAACCTTCGATTATTTTTCATTTTGAAAAATGGGAGTAAGTGAACTAAGGCCGGGCCCCTATATGAAGTATTTCACTATGTATGTTAAATAAGCATAATATACATTACTTGGGCCAAGATAACCTTTTCCGGTATTATATAGGAACCCCGCTCCCGACGCCCCTCCACATTAAGAACTGATCAGCGTATAACTTTCTGGCTGATAGCTTGAGACAATAAATAAGCCAAAAACAACACATCAATGAACCGTGGCGATTCAATCCTATTTAATTTAGACGCTTCAGCAAGCTATTTTACTTGTTATTATTTACTGACTCACAATAGTCAACACAGAAAACACAAAGTAGATTCAAGGATAACTCCGTACTTACAATTAAAGTCCACATGATTGACCTTACGCTGACCTTACCTTGAAGTTCGAACGGATTATCTCAGCTACATTTCTGGTATTCTTTGTCAAAAAAACCGTATTCTCCAAAACTCTCTTAAGAGTTTACCAACTATATATTAGAACTTTGAAAATGACTTCACTTGTTTAACAATAATGATAACAGTTCACTAGATCGCTTTGATCTTGTACACAAAGCTTATTGCTTATCTTCATTACGCCAAGACCTTTCCTCGTTTCGTGCTATGAAGTGGGGATAAACCACTTTCTTAACCAACTGAGAAGGCAACGCAGAAATGTTATTAGAGGTGGTATACCAAAAATCTTGTTTAGACCGCTCGCTGACGCATTGACAACTTAATGTCACATGAGTAATCTTTGCGACTCCATATCTATTTCAAACCAAACTTCCTAATACTTCTTTGAGGCTATCTAAGACTTTTGTGCAAGGTTGGTAAACAAAGTTTACTAAGTGTTGCTGTTGTAATGTGTAGAAATTCACTTATTTGACTAAGAGCCTTTCCGGTGGGCAACGGTTAGATAAAAATTTTGATATCCTTCCTGAGACCTTCAGCATGATTTAATGAAACTTAGGATCCCTACTTTTGTCAATAAAACTTTTTTGTAAGCATTTTAGCTATAATCTGTTTGTGAGATGGCAAGAAGCGTTGAAGGCATTCTTCAGTTATTTCACATGTGTATTCCTATAGACCCAACTCCTTTTTATCTGTGACCAACAATGGTTTGACTTAAACTCCTTACAATTTATTGACCTTACATTTTTTAAAAAATGTTAACACAAATTTGGCCCGATAGTAAATCTTACTTTGTCTGAGTCAATAAATGGTAAGGTACAATTTGACCTATACCAATTTAATAATTTCACTTTGATGCATAATTGCGCTCACGTTCTATTATGACAAGCCCGTTCTCCGCCACTCAGAGCATGTCGGGATATGACCCGTGGGGCAGATCGTTGTTCTCACAAACACACTCCATTTTTATTTCTGATGTAATTTTGTGCGTGAAATTGTACCAAAACTAATTTATGTTTTGACTTGCCGCTGGAACGGTATTGATTCACGTTCTGCTATGCGCATCGTCGTGAGCCGACGATCTCGCTTTTTGGTGGAGTAGTATGTAGCACAAATTGGCATGCTCTGCAACCGGTGGCAAGGTAGAAAATGTATCATAGTAAGCCCGTAATCCTCCCCTAGACTCTGGCCTATAAGAGTCGAGATGACCATACGACTCCTATGGGGTAGCGCCAACCCAAATGCTGTCTTCTCCAAATAAATGGGTATTACTCACGACTTATAAGGCGAGTCCATAATATACAATAAGGAAAAAGTTTGATGAGGATACTTTGTCTGTAGGGATTAGGATAGTTTTTTTCACCAACAACTTTAGACAAGGGAGGAAATATTTCCATTTCTCCTTATCGTTGCCGTGAGTTTTTTGTGTGGTGATGGTTTATATACGTTCGTGAGAGACAAAGATTATCAGTGATGAACTAGAAATCTGAATTTTACTAAAAATAAAGATTTTTTTGCCCAAAAAATCGAGATTAATAATTTGAGACTTGAAATGCTAGAAAATAGTCCAAGGTATAGATCGTATTCATTTTCATATCTTCTGATAGGTAAATGCCAATTCGAATAATTTTCCAAAAGAGAACGGCTGAATGGGAGCAGTGCACGCGTTATTTGGCATATTTTGATTGGGTCGCCTCACTTGACTGGAGTTGTTTTAGTATGCCATGTTGCGTATATAGAGGTACGCACGGGCCCTGGTGGATGATACATATCGGATTATCATCTCAAATCGCATTAGAGCGAACATAAGTCTTTGAGTGGAATAGTTTCTTGTATTAGAAGAATCTAGATATACCATTGATTTGGAGAGCAATACTCCTTAAGGCTGTGTCTCGGATAGACGAACATGATATCCTTTATGGCTGGCCGGACCAACCGTGAACATGTGCCAATCTTAGCAGAACTGTGGCGTCGTAACCGAAAAACAGATATCCGCGGCGTTTTTAAATATTTCCATAGGGAGCTGCTCGGATGAGAACAGAAACATCCAATTAGGGGACTGATGGTTATTGAGGAACATGATATTCCGTGGGACGTTTAGTATCCGATCAGACTTGTGCCGATTGAGTGAGAACAGGATATCCCGGCACGGGTTGATTTGGTATATCCCCATCTAGCAAAGGACTGTGAATATGAATGATGTACAGAATTTTATCCATAGGTCGGAGGGGAAAAGCTAGATGGGACATGAGGTGATATTTTTGTACTTTGTGTAGCTCTAAAGGCTGAATCGTCAATTGTGAAGTGTGCCACGAGGATCGCCAGATTGCTTGAGGTTATATGCTATGCCCTGCTAATGAAATAATTAGAAATAACAAGGGAGAGTTCATGACCTCGTACCGCGGGTATAACCAAGTGAGAAATATCCATTAATATCCTGCACAACTGGCGAGATATCCGTCGGGGGTCCTCCTGATTATTACTACTATAGTGTAATCACTATTAGTTTAATAATTTATACAATTCCATAAGGATAGTCTTTAAAATCATTCTATTGTGGGTCTCTCAATCTTTGGCAATCCATTATGATCCCATGTAAGCTTGAACATTGGCATAATAGTGCTAGATCGAGAACTGAGCTTTGTTTCTATTGTTTTACCGTCGCGCTTGAGCAAGTAATTTTTCTCCGCATGTTCAATTTATTTAGTGAACCGTCTTTCTCCAAATTTGCCGGACGCTTGTCGGTAATAACACGTGATATATTGAAATAGGCATAGCAGAAATGTTTAAGGCCTGTTCTCATCGCCGCTCAATGAACTTTTGGCCCCAAGAAGGTAGGGTAAGATCTTTCTATTTTGACCTCTCACATCTAAATGCGGACTGATTATAAATTGTGGTAATGTGTAACACGGAGACTCCTCGGAGTTTTTTGCTCCATTTAGTTTGTTGCAGTCTCATCTGATTTCACGGACCATACCCCATAGTATATTTGTTCGGACCTCTTGCCTCGGATCATAATGCATATAGCTGTGATCATATCAACATTACCATGCATGAAGAATGTATTCGGGTACTAGAGAACTAGGGCTGTCCACGAAGTTCAGACAATTATTCCTAAATCGGTTGAGCTTCGGAAGAAACTGCATCTCGGTTTATCGGTTTTTATTTATTTACAGTTCACTTGGTCGTTTCTATTTGGTGCGTAAAAAATAAAGATGTAAGCTACTTCACCTATAAATCCAGGTGTCTTTGATGTGACTCCTCTGGAATTATAGTATGGGGTGAAGTGAACAACCCCATGCTACTCAGCTATTTACCTCGAGTATAAGAGCCTGATAATGAGTTCTAGAAATGGTAGAATAACTATAAATAAATTTCAAGTGTAAGGCCCTATTGAATTCATTAACGTACTGGTTTAGCTAATTTTACACAGTCAACAAAAAGCTTTAAAAAGCAAAGTCTTAAATGCTACCATTATTAGGACTTTGGGTGAAGTACCATAACGTTAGATTCATTTCTAAAGTGTCTGAAGAATGTCTTAGACCGTAAGCTAAATACATACCGCGGCTATACTGAGGAGTCTGGTAAGTAGGCCCGCAATGGTTTCTTAAAGCTTGCCGACAGGACCATATCTGTCCTGTGAACATGGTGACCTGTCTTCATCATTTTTCTTTAAGGGTGCATTTTCCTTAGAAATTGATTCTACGGTACCAAGTTGGGGAATTCCCTTTTATTTTCGTTGTTGACATCCCCGAAACGTTCTGACTGATAGAGGCCCAGATCTGGCAACGGACATGTCTCTAAGTTTATTGAGTGGTACTTTAGTAAACACAGGCTTTCCGTGTACACACATATCCTTGTTGCTGGCTTATGTACAAACACAAGAGCTCCGATCATGAAAATGTGCGAATACCAAGTTCAACCACTTAAAGAAACGTCCGACCTATTCGTCAAATCCAAGAATGCTTCTCATATGTATAACTACACTCCACTCGTAATCACCTCTACCTAACATGGTTCCGCCCTATTGAATTATCTCTCCAGGATGGTGTGAGTTTTTATAGCTTTATATTCAAAAATCTTTGTAACTTTCCACTTTCTACAACCCTATCAAAGTCGCGGAATGTTAAAGATATCCAAAGTTCGCTGGCACTCTATACCAATAGCGGAATTACCCCTTTCTAAGCAACGTCCGTAGGCATAATAGAGATGATCGCCAGTTTCATGATCAAACTTGCCAAGGCAAAGTATAACTTTTATAACGATTGTTATATCGGAATTCTCTATTTGGTTGGTTGAATCATCTCAGGAGATAGGATAATAAATATTGAGCCGCAATCGAGAACGCGATTTATCAAATCCGAAACCGCTTTCAATGGTAATGTAGCGGATAAGAAAAGGTAGTCTCTAAAAAAGATTAAATACAAAAGAACCGAACCCGAAGATATTGGGTGGAAAATGCAAAACCGAGAAAAACCGACACGTAGAAATTCTATACCGCGGGGTTAAAAATTCGCGATTTTCGGCTTAACCGTGAGACGATCCCTACTAGCGACACCTGTTTACTTAACCAAGAGTCCCACACCAGGTGTGTGATTTATCCGACCAACCTCCGTGAACTCAAAGAAGTTAAGATATATGAGTGCAATGAATAATTATCGGAATAAGTGCATTTCATTCTAGGAAAAGTCGAGTTTGTTGTTGGACGAGACTACACTAGTTTTATAGCATACAACGGGCAGGTTTGTTGAGGAGATAGTTAATAGATATTATTTCCTAATTTCACCATGACAACCACATTCGATGCAATAAGCAAAAAGTCTGTTGTAAGTCATTTTTACCAGCAATTGAAGAATCACGGATTAACTCACTATTATATAATATACTCCAAAATTCAACCAAAATAAATTTACCTGTGGTGTTCTCTCCTTCCAAAATTATTAAGGAACTTGAATGGGTATTCTCTGATCTCTCAGGGTTAAGTAATAGTCTTTTGAGGGAGGGTTTCATCATAGTCTTGAAGGTTAGAATATCGATACTATAAATGCACATTGTCAAACATTCATCCTGTTAATTATACTACTAATATAGTGTCAATACATTTACTTCTTTTATTAGCAAGAAGAGGATGTCGGCTGATACCATGGATCCCTCCAAAGCCTTTGGTCGAATATTTCTTGTCTCTCTTAAATAATCTAATACTCCAAGTCTTCCTTTAGCATTGTGGAGCATTAGAAAGCTATTATATAGGTTAGGACTGTACGCAAAACAAAAACAAACAAAAAACAACAAATGCGCCCCTTACTATAACATTTGCGTGACAATGATGCGTTCGATTGTCACACAATGCTCGTATTCAATATGTTTTAATAAAGTTGATTGTACTTCTATAGTATGGAATAATTGGAAAGAACAGAAACCAGGACCTAAAAAACCATTCAAAACATATTGTTTTTAAGTGGGGTTGACCAATTTACTGTAAAGCATACCATTGTAACAAAGATTATGAAAACAAGTATAACCTATTGCAAATTAATATCAATGTTTGTATCAATGGCTTTAGGTTTTTTTGACTTTTTAAATTTTGGAGTGTATTAAAATTAGATGAAATGTATGTTTCGCACTCCCAACCATACCAATAAAAGACTATATTAGAATAATTTATGTTTGGAGAGTTCTCCTGCTTATGTTCTTTTTTTTTTTTTGTTTTTATTATTATTTTAAATTCAATAATTAATTTAAATTTGCAAAAAGTGTAGCTATTTCTGGGCTTACTATGTATTTTTTTTGTATTATTGTGAATATTATTTTGTCAGAGGTGTAAAGAAAGCTCACAAACTCGACAGTATTGCGGTTTCCTATTTGAAGTTAGTTTTATATGTTGATACGGGAGCAAACGCAAACTGTGTACCAGATGTACAGTCTTTGATTGTAACACTGCAACAGAAGGGCTCCATTACTACCTTTTTGAGTTTAGCAGCGCTATGATTAGTGCATTTCCGTGGGCGAGTGATATATGTGCTAGCGATCTGCTGGCTAAGGCTGTAATATAGGGAAGGGGCTTCAGATGTAATGACATGTTAAATTTTTCGGGAGTGATGAATTGCTGAGAACTACACAGTGTTGTACCGGCCTAATCTAGGCATGGGGGATGCGAGCCTGGCCACGAGCCCATATCGATTTGAGAATGATGAAAATTCACGTTTTAGGTATCCAAACGTTCCGTATATTTTCTATCTTTTGCGGACCATTAGAGTTATACCTAGGTAAGTTATTTTGACGTTTTTGCGCACGTTGTACTGGGTTATCATTGTCTTGGATGTCCACTACAATGTGTTTCGAAAGTTTTTTATCCATTACCTATTCAAGATGTGTGAGGAAGTTCTATTATTATTTGATTAATTTGTCAATGCTGTATATACAATTTTTTAGTATTAAGACAGTTTCCGCCGTTACATTAGGTGTTATAGCACCTGCACTGATTGAGACATACATCTTATAAAACAGTTAGGGACAGTTTTGGGATTCTACCTCTCAAGGTAGCATTGTAAGAATGCCACCTCACAATATGACTCTAAGTCTATACCAGTCAAAAGTAAAAATTGACATAGAGATATTATATTAATGCAATTTACTATTCCATACTGATTAAGCAGCATAGACTTCAATTTACATTATTTATGCTTATATGAAACTTATCAGGAACTAACTCATGCTTAATTGTGGTATCACCCTGGAACTCCGGTTACCCCTTCCAGTATTTCACAGGCTATTGTTAAGATGGTGTAGGTTTATTTTTCTTGATTATTGCCCATCACGTGATAGTTAAACTCTTCAAAATCTATGGTCCATTTACTGTCCGATGTTCAGTGATCGTTACTGATAAAGCAATGTATGATTTTTATCTGTTATGCCAATTTCTGTGAGTGTAATAGCTCGTTTATTTTTCACTTGTGTATTGCCATTTCTGTGAGTGTTAGGTGTCGTCCCATTTTTCTGTATGTTGCCTTTTCTCTAGATGTTAGAGTGTTGTTTATTTTGCTGTTTATTGTCCCTATTTTCTGTGGATGTTTCGGAGTGTGTTATTTTCTGTTGTGCCATTCTGTGCCACTGTGTGGAGTAGTGTTATTTTCTGAGTTGTTTGTACCCATTTGCTTGATGTGTAAAGGAGAGTGTGCCTTATTTCATCTGGTGATTGCCCATTCGTGTTGATGTCCAGGCTGAGTGTGTTGACTCATTCGTGTTGTATGCACAGCATTTCTGTGTATGATAACCAAGGAGTGTGTTATCTTCTGTTGGTTGCCTCCCATTTCTGTGATGTTGTTGTGTTATTTATTTTCTGTTGTGCCGCATTTCGTGTTGGATGTAAGTTGTATATTTTGTGTTGTTGCCCATTTTTCATTGTTGAGTAGAGTAGTTTTTTTCTGTTGGTTGCCCCATTTCTGTGTATGTTTGAGTAGTGTTATTTTCTGGTTTGTTGACACATTTCTGTGATGTCTAGAGTGTGTTTATTATATTCTGTGTTGGCCCATTCTGTGATGTGAAATGGTGGTGTTAATTAGAGGGGTGACACGCAGCTAACCATCTTCGAGTTGCAGATTGATCGTCAGACTTTTGTACTTGGCTCGAATCGCATGTGTGGCGACTTAATTCCGAGTCTACGGTACTTTCGGTGGTCGATATACTAGTTCTAAAATATATAGCACGGAATGTTTGAAAATTACTGGTTTTTTTCGGACTGGCTAATGCTTGAATTGAACTTGCCCGCTAAGTTCACGTTTTGAGAAACCTTGTATTCGTGTGAAACTTGATGCTGCGTATGTGTCGGGGTTTGAATAAATTTGATACGTATATATGCATAATTCCTAGTATGGGGCAAAGATATAACAAGTTTTTATAATTTGGTGGAAATTTTTGTTTCTTCTCTTTAACACTTTCTTTTTTCTCAAATGTTTACATTCATTTTATACTATTTGTCGGAAGTTTTGTTTGCAGAGAGCACAATAAACAATTGAATATATTAAAAAATTCCTTCAAGCAGTGATTTAAATAATTTAGTACATACTATTGTATCGAACATACGAAAAATCATCGAATCGAGACTTAGGTACTCGGAAAATCGCATCGAATGCGTAGAGGCTACTGCATCCGTTCTCCACTCCTAGTTGTATTTTCTGTTAATTGCCCATTTCTGTTATGTTAGATGCGTTATTAGTGTTATTTTTTAGTTATTGCCCATTTTCTGTGATGTCAGAGTGTGTTAGTTTTTAAGTTGTTGCCAACTTTCTGTGATGTTAAGGGAAGTATATTTTTTCTGTAATTGCCACTGCCATTTTCTGTGAGTTTGATAAGCGTAAGTTATTTTCTGTTGTTGACCAATATTCTGTGATATGTTAAGGGAGTATTAATCATCTGGTATTGCCCTTTCGTGATGTTAGCAGTGATGTTATATTATTTTTCTGTTTAATTGCTCCATGCCACTTCTCTTGATGTTTGATAAGCGTGTATTAATTTTCTGATAGTTGCCAATTTCTTGTTGATGTTAAAGGAGAGTATTCATCATTCTGGTATTGCCCATTTACTTAATGTGATTGTTAGAGTGTGTTAATTATTTTCTGTTATTGCCCTGCCATTTTCTGTGATGTTGAAGCGTGTAATTTTCTGATTAGTTTGCCGAATTTCTGTGCATGTTAATGGGGTATGATATCATGCTAAAGGGTATGCCCATTCTGTGATGTTAGGAGATGTGTTAATTATTTTCTGTTATTGCCCTGCCATTCTGTGATGTTTGATTAGTCGTTTATATTTCTGTTAGTTGGCCACATTTCATGTGATGTTAGGTAGTGATATAATTTTCTGTTGTTGCCCATTTCTGTGATGTTTAGATGGTTATTTTCTGTTGTTGCCCATTCTGTAATGTTATGTGTGTCTATTTTCTGTTATGTTGTCCATGATCTGTGCATGTTATAGCTATCGCCTCCTCGGTTGACAAATGTTATTTCTCGGGGTGATACTAAATTTTTCAATGTACCCTCAACTATATGCTAGTCATCTTAATATATTACTTGGCCATTTTCTTGTGATGTCTAGAGCGGGCTGTTTATTTTTTGTTGTTGCCCATATTCCTGTGATGTTTAGGGAGTATTATTTTCTGTCTGTTGCGTATTTCTGTGAGGTTAAGATTATGATTTCTGTTATTGCCCAATTTTTTGTGATCAAGTTCTAGAGTGTGTTATTATTTCTGTTTCATCTCCCATTTCTTGATGTTAGAGGTGCTCATTTTCTTCGTTGTTGCCCATTTCTTAGCTGAATGTTAGCGTGTTACTTCTATGTTATTGCTCCATTTCTGTGACGTAGAGTGTGTTATTTTCTGTTGTTGCCCATTCAATGTTTGGATAGAGTACATTATTTCTGTTGTTGCATTCCTATCTGTGATGTTTAGAGTGTGTATTTTCTGTTGTTGCCACATTTCTGTGATCGGTTTAAGAGTGGTTATTTTCTGTTGTTGCTGCCATTTCTGTTGAAATGTATAGTAGTGTGGCGTTATTTTCTGTTGTTGCCCATCTTCTGTGATTGTGTAGAGTGTGTTATTTTTGTTGTTGTCCATTCGTAATATATTTTTGTGTGGCCGCCATTATCTGATGATATTGCTCAATGTGTTAGTTTTCTGTTGTATGCCCATTTCTGTGATGTTAGAGTGTGTTATTTTTGATTGTTGCCCCATTTCTAGTGATGTTAGTGTTTCATTCTTTCTAGTTTGCTTGCCCATCTTCTGTGATTCCTAGACGTGTGTATATTCTTCTGTGTGCTGATCCCATTTCTGTTGAATTTAGAGAGTGTTGTTTATTTTCTGTTGTTGCCCATTTCTGTGGTGTTTGACTGACACAGGTTTAAGACACATAGACTTGTAACTCATGCTGAAGATGTAAAGTACATAAGCTTAGTAGCCATTTTTCTAATCCAGATTACCGGGCAGAAGTCCTAATTTTTCTTCCTCTTTAACACTGTATGGTTATTACTTCCTGTAGAGGGGAGCACATGGCCAGTCTCCAGGTCACGCTATGGTCAATTTCACATTCATTATTAACGTAACATATATTTTGAAACACATGCTGATTTTACTTCATGCTTGATTTTGAATGTTGTCATGGTTTTGTGGCATGGATCAAAGGTACTGATTATGGCAGTTTATATCTAATTTCTAATGTTAGTACCCGTCAATGTTTGGTGTTAAAGTGTGGATTACCCCTCCCTCCCCCTCCTATTGGTGACAACCCTGTTAGTTGAAAGAACTTGTATTCAAACCTTTTGTATATGTATTTATATAATAAAATATGTTCAAATCAATCACACACACACACCCTCCCCTTCCTGCCAAAATAAAATGTGTTTCTGGGATTAATTGAATATAGTGGTTCACACATGTTGTTTGCAGTAAGGCAGATATTTCCCCACTCTCTAGTGGTCCTCTGTGGTCAGCCGGTCTAAATCTGACACTGTACGAAGTAGAGATGTTACCAACACCTGGCAGGGAGTTCCAAGTACCTGCTGTATTGCATCTTTTGTCTAATACAGTCTTATGAGGTCAAATTCCAAAGAGACAGAAGCCATTTTGCAAATTACTCACATATGTTTTGTAATGATATAAGAGGCCTCTTTCATACTTGTAGTCTATGCAATCGATTGTACCATAACAATTCTAAATTACAATGATATGTGGACAAAATTAAACAATTCTCAGACAGGTTTATGGGCATAGTTAGGATCTATATACATGTTCCCCAATAGAGACAATAGTCCTCATGTAAAATTATCTTTCCAACTTGTACAGAGTTTCCTCGTGTTATGAATATGAATGAAACCAGGGAAATAGTCCCATTTTTTTCTTTACGAGTGTTCTTCCTGACCCCTATTGAATCGTGTTTAGGTGATTATGTATATACACTGTACTATACTTCCCGGCAGTGTTTTTACCATGATGATATCGTGATTGACTTTTCCTTCTTTTTTTCCCCAGAACTTTCAAAACGGCCCTTTGATTCAGTCACCGAAGGTAAGATAACATCATTGTACTATTTATATAATATAAAGATCAATATGTAGCTACTAGAGATTTCTACCATTTATTTACCGAGCGGTGGATCCAGTGATAATAAGTACATGTTTTACTGAGTGGTGGATTTTTACTGAATGGTGAATCTACTAGAAATCAGTACATGTTTTACTGAGTGGTGGATCTTAGTGATAATTTTTACTGAGTGGTGGATGTACTGGTAATCGGTACACACTTTACTGAGTGGTGGATCCTGTGGTAATTTTTACTGAGTGGTGGATCCACTAGAAATCAGTACATGCTTTACTGAGTGGTGGATCTATACTAAGTGGTAATCCTAACTCTGTGGTGGATCCAGTGGTTATCCTTACTGTGTGGTGGATGGCTTCTTCTTCCAGGTTCAGAGCACAAGCTCCATCTATTAGCAGTCCTTTATGCAGAGGGATTTGTGGATAAAAAAAATTTCTCAGAAGCGTTTAGTTTTTAAATTTTATCAATTATCAATTTAGATCATGAACAGTATCTACTTTGTATATTGATTACAAGATCGTGTTCCTATCAAGAGATTTTCCTTTTGTAAATAGCGGTACTATTTATATGGAGTGTTAATTTCCATCCTGTCTGTCTGTTTATTGTGAAAATGTTTAAGCATCTAGTGCTAAAAATAAAACTAAACATGTAAGTCATTTCCAAGAGTGAGATAATAGTCCTCGTGCATGTCATTAATGATTTGGTACTACGATGAAGAAGTATTTCTAAATGCTAAATGAGAAAAAATCTCACTAAATGCTTTATTAAGTTCTCCATAAACCAACCTCACCTATAATGCAGGGCTGTTTCATTCAGTCTAGCAGGTGACCGGTGTAGAAAAGTTTCACTATATTGCTGCTGTACTGATGTGTGTGCAAGTGTGTGTATGTGTGAGTCTCTGAAACCCTATGGGTATATATAATATTTTTAATGAAAAAATAGGAAGGGGGTTCAAACTTTGTATGTATATTTGCTTCTACCAGTAAGTTGTTGAAACCAATTGATTTTCAAGGTTTGAACTCAAGACCCACGGTCACTAAAAGGTAATATTTTTAGTGTTGATGATACATGGCTAGATTTTTTTCCATCAAATTGGTTTATAGTTCATGAACATTGGAAAATTATTTTGTGTATTTTGATTTCATTTGGGGTGGGGATGTGCGAGTAAGGTTGCACTATAACAAGTTGAGTACTTTCATAATGTACGCAGAATGAGTTGGCCAGTTTGACATAGTACGTACAGTACAGCTCACGTGGAACTTAATTTGCCCATTGGCCACTGTGGGTCATTTTTAGAGTGGGCATTTAAATGTCCACTTAACACAGTTGGTTGTGTGTAGAATTGTATAATTATTTAACTCTCGGGTAAATGTTCACTCCAAATACCCACTGTGATTCCAAGTGACCGGAGCCCACAGTGGAAAGTGGGCTTTCAAAAATCCACCTGAGCTGTACTGTGCTAGACTCCCTGCACAACTAACTCAGCCTGGTGAACCCTCGGCTTTCTCTTGTTGAATAGTCAAATTGGAAGGAAGCACGTGTTCACTGCTCAAGTGGCATCAATTGATATAAGTATAATTTCAAGTTTTGAATTTGATTTCCACAAATACTGTGTTTTGACACAAAAAGAATTAAACACATTTTGTGAAAATTTATAGTCTTAGTCTTATAGGGACATCCCAATATTAAAGGAATGAGTTTCTGATGTAGTGAAGCAGATATCATTGAGGCAATCACGAAACAATTTCTGCATGACAATGCCAGTCCGATTCCACCGAGGTCGGATGGGACTTCGGTCTTTGATTTTCACTGCATCCTGTGGATATTTGACATTTCTTAACTGGTTTGACCACGGGGGTAATTAAGTCCAGATATCATCTATTCTTTAAGAACTTCATCTACTTTGCTCTGCCAAAATATAATTGATTCAGGATCTACAGAATTCATCCGCAATTCCAGATGAGTTTTTTTACCTGTCGCACAGGAATGCCGTATCGTCACGGAAACCAAATGAACTTGATTGGCACATGCTTCAAAGATGCAACTTGGTTTGGCTATTATGAATGATGTGTTTGTGTCAATTATTCTGTTTGCAATCCAAGAAAAATAATTATAAAAACACATGCACTGAGGGTCATAGTTCACGGTTCACATAAATCGGTATTACTTCATTGCCTTCTGCCACTTGGAAAGATGGCACTATAGAACGGCAGAGAACAGCTGTAAGCTTCATTGTTATTGTGTCCCTCTTGTGATAAAATATATAAAGTGGTCTATTTCATTTCAATTTCCAAATTTTTACTCGTGTACATTGATCCAAAGTCTGGGCGATCCATTTCCTCGTTTAGTTAAGAAATGTGTACAGTTGTCAGTTCCGAGGAGCTTGGATGGAGAGAAGAAGAGAGAGAGAGAGAAGAGGAGAGAGAGAGAGAGAGAGAGAGAGAGAGAGAGAGAAGAGAGAGAGAGATGAAGAGAGAGAGAGAGAGAGAGAGAGAGGTTGCAACTATTTTGATGAAGATTGAAAAGAAAAGAATTCAAATTCTCTAGGCAGTTCCTAAAATATGCTGAATTTTTATTTTCAGCAAGGAATTGCAAGAATTGATTGTTTTGCAGTCAGTTGCACAAACTGTTCAATATCTAAGAGGGGAAAGACTGTCTCGTATGACCAGAAATAGAACAAATCTAGACAAGTTTGATGGGAAACTTTGAATAGTGATATCCAAGGAAATTGAAGGAAAAGAGGCACGTTTTACTTGAAATTTTTGATTGATGTTTATTTGATGGATTTCAAAATATAACGGTTGTATATATGGATCTTGATTTAAAATTTGGATGTTGTAGGTCAGACTATTATGTAAGAATTTTGAAATAAGAAATTGGATTCTTAAATAAAACACACACACATGTGGGTGCGCAAACACATACACATGCGCGTGCACACACACACACTCACACTCCTGATCTAGGTAGTAAGATTAGAGTGGCCTCCCTTAGTTTGTGACATTGAGTGGCTGTGACACTGTGCGGTGTTTTTTTCACGAGCTCGGAGATCTGTGCCAGGTTTCTGTCACTACACTTGGTTGTCGCTGTCCTGTCAGTTCTGGCTATCTACCAGAACGGACCCCAAACAACCAGACGCTTCTGATACTGCCAGCTAACTCAATTATACGTACTATAACAACATATTCTTACGTACCGAGGGGAATTCAAAACTCGTCGTCATCATGATTTAGTAATGATAATCTGAACATTTACTGCAAATGAAAATATGTGTGTGATTTAATGAACTTGGATATGTGAAGATTAATGAGAGTTAGGGAACTGTTTTGTCAGGTTGCACAAAATGCAGTTTTGTAGAATAGGTTAAAAACGGCAACTTGGATTTATTGAATTTTGATGAGAGAGAGAGAGAGAGAGAGAGAGAGAGAGAGAGAGAGAGAGAGAGAGAGAGAGAGAGAGAGAGAGAGAGAGATCCACCCAAAAAACAACAGCAGAAAAATAAGGACCAAATTATATATTGTTGTGTTTCTGCTAACATCCAAATTATGATGATTGGGGGAGGTTGAAAGGAATTGATTTTTAAATTTTGTTATCAAACTTGATGTAGAGTACACAGAGAAGCAATCTAATCATATCCTTCGTTTAAGTTCCGGGCCTGGTGGTTGTAAAATTTACCATACTCAAACTCGTACTTTATGCCGATATAATTATCCATGTGCAGTCGTGTTTGTTTTGAGTACGACTCTGAGCAAGATCCAAAGCATATTCAAAATATCTTGAGCATGTGCTCTATTTGAGTATGAGAATGATTTGATCAAAGATTTACAATGATTCAGAGCATTGCATAGAATTTGAGTTTTGAGTATGGAAACATGCTCAAAAAGTTTCATAACCTCCAGGTCAGTTACTGGCAGCATATTGAACAAGAGGGGCTCATAATTCACTACTGATGCAACTTAAAAATATTGATTACAACTGCCAACTCTCAAAAAATATTTACTCAATAATCTTGCGAATATTACGGTAAAAAAAATTCAAGGTTAAGCCAACTGTTTGGGGTTAGAATCTATGTCAGTTATGTTAGTCAAGAGGAAATTTTAGACCTAAAAAAAAACATGTGGAGATTTGAAAGTTTTTAAACATTAGCGTTATTTTTATAATTTATTTCCTTTAATTGATTTTTGAAATGATAACTAATAATTTGGATAAAAGTATGATTCAGAACTATATTTTGTGGTGTGACATTAATTTCAAAGCGATGATTAGAATAAATTTTACACAAGAGTTGATAAAGTCTATGGGAAATCTATTGAGAAAAATAGAATGGGGTGCTTAAGAATCCATGGAATTTCAGACTTTGTGTTGGAAAAGTGATCGGATTTTGACATTTTCCAACCAATCTGTCTTAAATAATATAACAATAACAACAGACTCTGACAAAAACTTAGTAAAGATTTTAATTGGCATGTTTATTGTTTCTATTTGAGTTGCTTTAGATTTCTTGCCGTATTATACATTTTTATTTGACTACATACCATCAAGGTGCTGCCAATGATGTGAATATCTATAATATATGGTTTGATTTCAAATTTCATGGCTTTTTAAGTTCGTTATCTCGAACTCGATGGGACTGAGAAGAAAAACTTCCGAAAAACCCGTGGATTCGAAATATCAAGGGTAAAATACTTAAATAAATGGTTGGGATTTCTGAATCAATTCAACAAATCCATAGTATTCGAGATATCAGTGTTCCAAGATACTAAAGTTTGACTGTATTTTATAGTTTTCAAAGTCTACACAAACAATTCATCAATCACCTCTCTTACTTAGTTGTGTATATACATGCAGAAACATTGCCTTATAGCTTCATTATTTTATATGATTAATAAACAAGTGTAAATGGAAATCAAATTCACAATTTTAAGGAGACCTGAGAGAGGAACTTTGGATACAGGATTAAAATCTCTTTGAATGATGCCAGAGATCACGATGCTATAGAACAATGCTGTGCACTGTGTGCCCCTTATCAATACACCAGTGGGTGAAAATGAATTCCATTTGTCAAAATTGGCATATTATGTAATAGCATGTATTGCCCATCATAGTCATTTTATTTTGCTAAAGAGCAAGTTGCATAACCAAGAGAGATAAAATGTGGTTATTTGGGAAAAAACTCGGCTCATGAAACCCAAATTTCTGGGTGGATCATCTTAACATTAGCAGATAGGATGGCGATAAAATATCTGATTCCGTGCTGACGTTACAGCACAAATTCTAAATCTCTTTGCTCTCGGGAATTCTATCTATTTTAAAGACGATTTAACATTGAAAATAAATTAAAACTATTGAGCAGTTTACGTTTACCGCATGCAATTCACGTCTTTGTGTATAAACATAGGTCTAGCACATCCTGTTCTATAATGCATGCATCAGGATAGACACTGATCTTGCAACACAAACAATTTTCCATATTAATTGCTTCAAGAAAACATCCTGTTAGATCACATGCAGACAAATTATGCTCCCTTAATAAATGATCATCAGAAAAGACTTAACCTGAAGTTAATATTAAAATTATGTTTTGCAAGTTGCCCTTCATGTTAGTAGGTAATGGTGCATATGATGCAGGGGTTTAAACACTGACATCTGTGTAATGAAGCCCATATGCCAGGCCATTGTAAACAGTAGGGGTGTTACGGCAGAGGCTGAGAGCACGAGCTGAGGATTGCCTGATCCTATCTTGTCTTTTCTCCCCCTCATAGCAGTAGTGAGTCAGGCTGGATCATGAAGGTTGCTCTCTCTCTCTCTCTCTCTCTCTCTCTCTCTCTCTCTCTCTGAAGGAGAGTAGGAAGTGATGCACTGTTTGTATTGGGCAGTCGGAGGTAGAGGGTGCTTCCAGATCTGATCCCCCCCACGGACGACGACAAGAAACCCACATGTGGCAGGGGAGGAGTGTAGTGTAAGACAGGGGGGCCTCTGGCTGAACAGCGAAGTGCAGGGGGAACTGAAAAAGAGGCTGTACTACCGGGACTGACAAGTGATGGCAGTGATGAAACATTGTTAGATAAGAGAAAGTTCGAATTCATTATTTTTGTTGGTTTTGGTGTGTGGTATTTGCCCTGCACTGTTGAGATTAGAGGATGTTGTTGATGTGATGGTGTGACTGGAATCCAGAGTTTGGGATTTAGCGTACATTACGAGAACCATGCACTGCCTGTGTAGGTGATTGTATCAGCTGATTCGTGAACAGCTGACAAGCCGGCGGCGGCCTGAACGCGGTAGTGACTACAGGGGACATGGCTTGTCTGGTGCAGAACTCATCCTCAGTGGGTAAGGACTCTTATCTCCCAGTCGCTTTGTATACAGGAGTGGTTCTAAGCACTCTTGATGTTTTTTAAGTTTTTAAATGATAATGTCATTTCCCAACATCAGTGGGGGGGGGGTGTTGGGTGTTATTAAAATGTTTCAAAAAATCTGGTTAGATGATATGGAATGAATGTACGATCTATCAAAGTTGCATAAAAAAGAAAAGGAAGGTTGTTTGCATTATATGATATATATGATAATACTGCGTAAAATGAGATAATTCATCATATTGAAATGACAATAAGGAATTCAGGAAATCTGTATAAACACCAGTGACCTGGGTAAATCACTTTGATTACATCTGTGTAGCTCTCTGTCTACTTAATGTAAGTAATTCACTACTTATTTACGGACTTAATCTGAGAGATGAAGAGTTGATTGGATAAAAGAAAAAGGCGTCCATTAATCTCACAACAGAAGTTTCATCCTCACTACAAAGAGGGTGAAATATTAAGCTACGTTTTGATTAACTGCAAGATGGAGGAAATTTGTTGTGTAGCAATAACTTGATGAAATAACATGACGACCAGTAATTATGGCTAATGCAAGACTGTTGGAATATTTGTAGAGCATGGTTCTCTATGGATCGATCACTTATATACAGCAGGGGTAATTAATGGTCCTTTTTGGGGTAGGGGTGATTTGTATTATAAGCAATTACTAGTCTGTCTGGCCTTGCATGCATTACAGCCCAGTTCATGCCAGTATTAGTCCAAGTTTATGACAACAGCTGAGAATAGTGGAAATTGTTGTTATGACCTAAATTTTCAAGAATTAAGGAAGTGTGAAAATATCAGCCAAAAACACTAGCACATTAAGAGGTGAAACTTTAGTCAAGTGGTAGAAATTTGTTCAAGAATGGCATACATTGTTATGAGGATGAGTTTTTTTTTTAGTGCGATTAAGATTTATTATGTAATTGTATAGGATGCACATGAGGGGTGTGTAGACCACATGCCTGCGGAATACTAGGTTAAGAATGTAGCTGGTGTAAGTGTACAGTGTGCTGGGATTATATCCAGCGTAACAACTGTCAACATGTCCCCAATAACAGGAAGCAGGCCCTCCTACGGTCATTTCACCTCTATGGGTGGTAGGAAGTGTGATACACACAGGTACTTAGCATGGTGACTGAAGCTTCAGTAAACAGACCGGGCACACAGCCACATACAGTAGAGGAGTTTTATTTAATGTAAATACTGTGGAATCATCATTGTTCGTGGGGGACCAATGTTCGTGGATTTCGTGGGTCACCCTTACCCACGAATTTATGTCCCCACGAACATATGTGCCCACGAACATGTTTTATTCTCTTTTTAATCTTTATAAATATTATTCCGTTAGCATACCAATTCCCCACGAAATTATGTCCCCACGAACCAGCAAAAGTTTGGTTACCCACGAACATTGGCCCCCACGAATTAAAATGATTCCACAGTAATCTCCGATGAAGCTACTAATTCAATTCACAGTTACTATTTAATGAAGTTAATGATGAGATAAGAGATAAAGTTATATTCCCAAAATTGTATTGTGGAGAGAGAGAGAGCAGACAGAGGAGCGGGAGACAATGAGAGAGAGTACAGAGAGAGACAGAGAAAAGAAAGAGGAGAAGAGAAAGAGACGAGAGAGAGAGAGAGAGAGAGAGAAGAGAGAGAGAGAGAGAGAGAGAGACACACAGAGATGAGAGAGAGAGACAGAGAGAGAGAGATTAAGCTAGTATGATTTCTGTCTCTGACATTATGGTAGCAGCTATACTACACACTAATTGTTATGTGATCCAGACTCAGGATTCAGTGGTAGAAAATAGCAGACTTCATATTTACTTTGTTGTTTGTCTTGGTCCTGAGAGTGCTTTTATTGGTTATACCTGGAGAAAAAGGCGGGAATTTCTTGGTCAGGCCATAATGTTTCAAGAAGCATCAGAAACTTGCACGTTTGCTGTCTTTGAAATGATGCTTGAGACCTGAATAAGTGTAACCCAAGGGCATAGAAGGAAGATCAAGGTCGTTCAGATGGCATTGGTGGCTTATAAGCTATGAAATACTGTAATTATAACAAGCTTGATAATAATAATTGTAACAATGTAACAAGCTTATTCTCTAAGAAATGAGCCATGGATGACAGATGTGTGTAATTCTTAAAAATGAACCACGGATGTGTGTGATGATGCTTATTCCAGGTTCAGTCCACTCATACTGACCCCTTACATATGCAGGGTCGGGTTGTGTCATAAAAACGTTTTGGGTCGTAATTATTTTGACAGCAAGTTTGAAAAAACAATGTGTTCTCTGTGACCTTTCCTATAGTGCGCTTCCCCTCTATCTGTCAGTTAATCCTGTATCAGGTCTCTCATTCAGCTTTCAATTAACATGTGTACAGAATGTTTTAACATAGATAATCTGATGTACAAAAAGCATACCATCGGTGTTCACAGCTAATTTGTAATCTCACACAAAGCCTCATTTACCCTGAATTAGCTGCATCTTGATTAGACGCCTAATTAAAAATTTAAGATCCACAGTTTAATAACTCGAAGAGAAAAGGCTGTTTACAAAAATGCATTAAACTGGCGAGATGATAGGTTATCGTCTGACAAGCCGATCCCTGTGGCGATAATGGCTTCCTTCAATCCCTTTTTAATATCAAATCTTCTGCAACTGAAGGGTATATGGACAGTTTTTGTTTACAAGATATTGATCTGTAAAATATATTGAATTTGTGAGAAACACAATTTTTTGATATGCACACGAAACATGGAAGCCATTCACTGAATGGATCTGTCAATTCAGTGGTTCTGCTACTCTTGGTAGACAGTGTATTATAATGTCACTGTTGGTAGACACTGTGTTATAATGTCACTCTT
>CAJDSM010024478.1:8821-25780 GCA_903981925.1 Ostrea lurida | reverse complement strand
GCATATACGGACGTACAAACGGGTGAACGTTGTTTGACAAACACGGATCGCAGTTATTGTTTATTACGTCCCTCAGCGGTATATTGATAGCATAATTATTGAAGTAAGTAAATGTAATTTTACAAAATAATATTGAAAAAGTAGGGTATATATTGCAAAAAAGTAACCGATTTCAATTACGAAGCTGGTTTAAAGCTAGGAAGCCAAGTTTTGTGTACCCATCTATTCTACTTGACGGTATATGTGGCCTCATGTTCCCGGCTTGTAGAGTCCAATCAAACTGCCTGCATTTGTTCTCTGCACCTTGCATTTAGGCTGTTCTACAAGTCACACTCTCACTCAATAAGGGGTACTTATATTTCTCTCCACTCAAACTTTGAGATTTGGTGTATAAATGTCGGAAGATATATGAAACCAACCAATTATTAAGACATTGTGCAGGTCTAGGCTAGCGGTTGATTATACACCCTATTACAGTGTTAAAAAAGGTATGAGTTGCATGTTAAGTGACCACACCAGAGCTCAGTGACCCAAGGGGCCAAACTCAGGTAACTATTGTCTTTTGGATGCCTTAGGCAACAAAAGTCGATCAGTAAGGTCTTGAGAGCAGATCTTTGTTCTACTATTGTAAGATACGTAGCCCCGTGGATTTAAATACTTAATGTGCTTCGATTCCTATTGACACTGACAACTTCACCCAAAAAACGCGAAAAACTACTTTTAAGTCTGGGAATATTGCAAAAATTAAATTACTGGTTTTGAAATTTTCTTGCTGTGTGGTCAGCGGGCATAGCTCAGTACACAAGCTATTACTTCTACTTCCAGAATACGGCTCACAACCTATACTGTAGTATTATAAAAAAAAAAAAAAAAAAGGAAAGAGAAGATGTAGAGAGAGAGAACTGGAGACGTACGCTCATCAGGAGAGAAGATCGAATGGGATGAAGAATACCTCCTGACCATGAACGAACCAATGTAGTGACAATGAGAAGGACGAGAGGATGTGCAAGCCGAAACTGAGACGAGAGGACTGCGAGAGAGAGTAGATCAGGTAAATATAATTTTTTCAAAAGCTCTAGGAAACTTAATCCAGACTACCCAAATGTTGACCTCTTGAATAGTCTTCCCACTGTTTTTCAAGCGCCATACTTATGCAATACTTCAAAAGGTGAGTAAAAGGCTCTTGTTATGGATTCGACCTAAAACTTTATGGTTCGCCTCAGTCCCCAATATGGCCTTCACATTAAACCTTATTTGTGGGGCAATGCACATACCCTTGCAATAACAAAAGCACACTTTAGACTACTCTCGCCCATGTCGTTGTTATTTTAAATTACAAAATCTGACTAGGCACCTAATCATGTTGTTCGGATTCCTAAAACATGTTTCAATTGATCACATTCGACACCAGCCTGTATTATATTTTCAATATCTTGCACTCAGTTATTTTCAGCATTGGATTATGCCTATTAAAAAGGTCATTTATCTTCGTTTCCCCAAAACCTAAACATCTGTAGACAACTCATCTTCATGCCAAATACTCCGACTGGGCGCCACACCTACCAGTAACCCGCTCAGTTTAATTCGTTTAGAAGTCATTCTCGTCAATGACCGGTAGTTCAGATTTCAATCCAGCCCTGAAGAATTCCGCGTAATTATAAGAGTAGCAGTAAATATAAGTCCGTTAATGTTCAAACATATTATGGATGGAATGTCGTACCTTATATCTTATGATTCTTTAGAAGCCACCCAAAATTAGAAGTTATATAGGGAACCATTACAGGAGTTTCAAAAAAGAAAAAATGCCGCGACCACTATAAGGTAGGCAAAATATTCATTTGTTATGAGAAATTAATTCTCAAGTTTTACGCACTGGAATCTATGAAAATATTTTTAGACCGCACAGTGCTATTTCCTCCAGTTCTATGGTCTTGTATGCTTCCATTACCTCATTTCTTTAATTAACTATCCGTTCTCTAATGGAAGACCATACTTTGAGAACATATTACCGAGATTTCTTACACCATGCTAATGCCATCACTAAAGCATTTGACCACTGATTTTTGTGACCATGGATGGCGCCCGAGTTGATATCTGTACAGGGATCCTGGGGTATTCATAAATAGTTAGTCAACGTATTTTTCTTGATGGGTTTATGTTGCATAGTGTAATTATGCCATCTCATCCCAAAAAAACTTGATAGCCAGATTACGTTGAACTATTGAACCAGGTATTAAAATCATCGATTGGAGTTTATCCGCCTCTTGTAGCCATTACGTTAAACTATTGTTATAGAATTTAGATATATGGCGACCAGAGATACATGTTAAAGAGAAATTATCGACACTGAGAGCCTATTTCGGCTTAATGTCACAATCGATAATCACGAGATCACCAGTTAGGAAACAGATAATACAAGTTCATAAGTCTCTTCAGCTTTTAAAAACTATTTTATTATGTAATAACTATGTATTCAACACGTTGTAGAGTCGCCTGTTAGAGTCACATATATACTGATAGTTCAAGGCGGCTGCACCATTTGATTTAAATAGGCTTATATAAACGCAACATGTCTAGATTTTGAACACAACTTTTTTTCACATTAAATACAATGTTGAAATTTAAAAAATAAATGCAATTGTTCTCTTTTAAAGTTATTTGTTGAAATACTGGATAAATATTGTAATAAATCAATATTTTCATCACTCAACTTTCCTTTTTTCCCAGGGCTCTGCCCTTTCCCTATCTTTGAGTGTTCGATTTTCACATTGATCGCTCTGCAGTAGTACATAATTATGGATTCTTGGCAGGGTATATATAGACTCATATTCCCTTTCAAAGTATATATTCTCCCTCGCCTGGCGGCTCAGGAAAATATAAACTTTGACAGGGAATGTGAGTCCATATACCCTGCCAAGAATCCATATAACTAATAATATAGGTTTTATCCTGTCCGTCTGTCAATCCGTGTCTCATAGCATTTTGTCTCCTGGATAGTGCTTTCATTTGTTGATGTTATAAATTTTCAGAAAACTTTGGGAAAATGTTACATAGTATTAGTAAAATCTTGGATGGGATTGGTGTTCAGAGATATTTGTCAAGATGGACCACTGTTTGGGGGGGGGGGGGGGACTTAGATTTTTGTATATTACATGTCGCTTGGATAGTGCTTCCATTTGTCAATGAATTTTCCAGGAAACTTTTGGAAATTGTTTTAATGGTAAAAGCTTGGATGGGATTGATTGTTAGAGATCTGTTGAGGGGGACCACTTTTAAAGGAGGGGGACTTGGTAAAATATCATGGATTTGTGTATAGCATGTTGTCGCTTAGATAGCACTTTCATTTGTCAATGGATTTTCCAGGAAACTTTTGTGAAGTTGTAATAGTAAAAGCTTGGATGGGAATGATTTTTAGAGACATCTGTCAAGGGAAGCCACTTTAATGGGAGGGGGACTTAGTAAAATATCCCTGGATTGCGCTTTCTTTTGTTGATGGATTGTAAGGAAACTTTGGGAAGTTGTTAAAAATTGTAAAATCCTGGATGGAATTGATATTCACTTCAGAGACATATCTTACAGAAGGGACCACTCTTTTGGGAGGGGCCGACTTACTGAAATATCATGGGTTATTATCGCCAGGATAGTGCATTTATTTCTTGATGGATTTCCAGGTTCTTCAGCTCTGGTAAGTTGTTAGTAATACATATCAGTAGTAAAAGACATCTGTCAAGGGGGATCACTTTTTTGGGAGGGGGACTTTCTTAAAGAGCATGGATTTTTGCATACAGTATTTTGTGGTGTGGATAGTGTATAATTTGTCAATGGATTTCCCAGAAACTTTGGAAAGATGTAATGGTAAAAGCTTGGACGGGAATGATTTTTAGAGATATCTGTCAAGGGGGAGCACTTTTATGGGAGAGAACTTATTGAAAGATCATGGATTTTTATAGCCTGGATAGTGCTTTTATTTGTTGATGGATTTCCAGAAAACTTGAGTTGTTAGTAATAGTAAAAGCTTGGATGGGATTGATTTTCAGAGACATGTCTTATTCAGGGGTCAGTGATGATATAGAGGGGATGTATGGGTAATTGTGAGTGTGCTCACTAAGGTAAATTGGTACCCTGTTGGCTCTCGCTTCTCGATAGTACAACAGGTAAGCGCCCTGTTGAATTTTTGACAGGCAGGATTTGGGCTGTATTGTTATTTCACATACACTGTATAATGCAAGAGTTCATTCCAAAACAACGATGCTAGACTATGACGTCACAATCTACTACCCTACGTTAAGAATACATAAAAGTATGCCAAGAAAAGATATAAAAAAGTATCTGAAATACAAATTTGATACGTGGCAACTGTTTGTCAGCAACTGGAATTTCTTGTGAACAAAATGACGATAAATGGCAAAATGTAACACCTTGAGATATGGTATGTATTTTGATTTCAACTGAAATAGATTACTAGTATGCAGTACCTAATTACGGTAATTATAAGCTATTAGACAAGTACATACATTAAGATATCTCTTGTCATAAACACAGATCGTGACATTATTAATTGTGGTTGATGCATTGTGCAGATTAAACTTGTGATTGAATGTAAGGGTCCAAACATATCACTGTTACCCTGGGAGGTGCTTGAACACTACTGATAAGAAATGGTAAATATTGTCATTTCTGTCAATTGTTGAACTTTAGGTGACATATTGTTTCGCGGCAGCTAAAAGCATTTGGATGTATCTTTATGAAGTCAAAGACGACCATATTGATTGGAAACATTTGAAGTGATTTAGTCATTGACATTTCTGAAATGTGTGGACCTTGTTGCATAATGTTTCACTTGGAGATTGGAAAGGCAACACTTTTAGTCAGACACAAATGTTGTAATAAGTGTCATGCTGAAGTTTTTCCTTTTGTATTATATGTTCAAAAGAATACATTCCTCTGTGGATTGATTAAATGTAGTACATGTATTTGATGTTTCATAATCCGTGTTATCATGAAGTAAAGATAGAATGAAGCCATTTTGGTTGAGGTAAATTAAATTAGTTTATGATTGTAAATTAGTGTTCCAACCAATTCTGAAAACTATTCTCAGTTACTACAATGTCTAAGGACAGATGCTACGGTCCTTGATAATATATAATTTTCTGTGACATCTCGCATACAATTTACTCGGTTTCAATCTTATTTATACAAAAAAAAATTGTGGTACTTTACCAGGTCTATTTCAAAGTAAGCATATTCATGATTGTGGCAAATAAAAATGTAAAATGCTCTAGCCATAAAAATAGTGGGGGAAAATCATTTAATTTTTGGGGTATCGAACCTTGAACCCAAGCTTTGGTAGTCAGATACCTAACCAGATAGCCGTTGAGGCAGATGATTATCTGATGGAAATATTAGTACAATGTATTATATCTGAAGAACTCTTCATATCGAAGAGGTCGAAAAAAAAATTTGAGAAAATGTCGGAAACGTCTCATCTGTCCTTACTACATATGTATAAAAGTACAAGATTGTATTCAATTGACAAATTTTAAGTGATTCATTGGCAACGGTTCTACATCAGAATTGTACAGTATTATACAAATGTATCAGTAATTATATGGGGAAAAAAATTGAAAATCTCCTCAAGAACAACAGGACCTTGATTAGTATGCAATCATCCTCAGATGATGTAGATTCAAGTTTGTTGGAATCATGGTCCCAGGAGGTAGAGTTGGGCCACAATAGGGGATCGAAATTTTACATTGGAATATACTACAAAAACATCTGACCATGATTAATCATATCAATATGCAAGCACTCCAACTTAGTACAGATTCATATTTTATCAAATTATGGCCCTTTGGACAAGGATAAAGGTATAATAGGGATTCAGACTGTAGTATATTTTAAAAAATTCCATTAATATGCAAACATTATTGAAGGTTTTTTTTTTTTGGTGGTTTTTTTAAATCATGGACCCGGGAGATAGAGTGGAGTTGCTATCGGGGAGGAAGTTTTACATAGTACTTGAACATATAGTGAAAAAAATCTTTAGAAAGAATTAACTTCTCCAGAACAGCCATGTAAGTAATATTGATAGTCAAAGTTATCCCATGCTGTGTGGATTCTGTGAAGTCGTAACCCCGGGGGCTAGGATTAGGTCATAACCCCGTGGGGCTAGGATTGGGTCATAACCACGTGGGGCTAGGATTGGGTCATACTATGTGGTCAAAAATTTTCATGGGAATGAAGATTTTCTGAAGAATAGCAGGGCCAAGGGAACTCAGGTGAGCATTGTGGCCCATGGGTCTCTTATTTTAATCATTTGATTCCTGATTTATTTTTCTAAATTAGAATATTCTTGTGTGATAAAGTATATGCCAGAACTTGTTTTATTGTAATGATGAAAAGCTTCATGTCACCACTATTTTATTGCATGTACCGTATATTTAAGGTCTATAATCAATTTAAAATACATCAAGAGAATTTGAATTTAAATTTTTAATCACAGGCCAGCATGTAATGAATGTTAGTGTAGTGTTAGCAATTGAAAATTTAAATATCTCTATCAAGCATATTCTTTATTAAGTACTCGCCTCTTACAAGAGAAGGATGTTCTAAAGGGGATATTGAACATGTTGAAAGAGCTATTGAATTAATTCAGTTCTTACATAGAGGGCAGTCTTAAGTCTCTAAGGCCTGCCTGTTGGGACAGTTCATGCACTTGCTATAACCAGACTGGATTTAGGTAGATGAAAACTAATCTGAGGGATTAACATCACAAAGAGGTTATCAAAAATAACAAGCAGTGCCAAACGCTTCTGGTGATCGGATATGAATGGTAGTGTTTATCTGAGGTGCAAAATTCAGAGGATTAGTAACGGTGTGCACGATGTCTAAGGGTAAAAGGAGAGGCAAGAAAAAAGGTGAAGAATCAAAATATATATAAAAAACTTTATTTCAGTTTAATTTATTGCTCTTTCTGAACCTGTTCAGGCTAATGCTGTAAATTACCATTTAATTGATCAGCTTGCTGGATGCATTAAATGGATTTTATCTTTGAAATTTACAAAATGTGCTTTGGTACTGGTCTGGGTTGTCAAGACAATGTCTTGAGAGTGTTGTTTGATTTTTAAAATCTGTTGTTTCACCTGATTGAGTCATGTAATCAATCAATTTCACTGTTTATCTTCCACCTTGATTGTTTGAGTTGCAATTCTATGGGCTGATTTTGTTGTGGACTCGGCCTGCCGTCAGTCTGTTGTAACTTCAGAGTTTGAAACGGAGGCTGAAACACAAATGGTTTTCCAATCAATTTGCACTTTTCATTTGTCATGTAAAGGTTTGGTAGTTTTAATGAAGGGGGGGGGGGGTAGTTTTTCAGAGTAGGTGTTTTAGAAGAAGGCTCTTTGAATCTTGAATGTAGTTTGATGCTGATTGCAGTATCATGGCATTATACTGTATTTGACCTGTGAATATCTTAGAAACAATGCAGGTACTATTATAAATCTGTCATTGTTGATGGTAGAGTATTTTAGATAATGGTAATTTGATAAGGAAAAATATTCATAATTCTTTTTAAAAGTACCCTTCATTTACACACCCCACTCCCCCAAAATAAAAAAAACCCCAAATTGCAGTTTTTTTTATAACTTGATTGCTTTTCAGAAATTGACATAAATAGCTTGTTGAAAACTTTATGTGTTCATTTCGTGATATTTTAAACATTTTCATTAAACATTTGAAGACTTTTTTCATGTCTTATCCTGCAGTTAAGCTTAGTTCATTCTTTCAAATCTAAGCATGAAAGAGGGTATTCTCAATGGATGTCGAGATGATTTAAACATGTTTACCTGTTAGCACCTTCTTTACAACATTTCTCATTGATTTGTTTAGATTCAATAGGGCATATGTACAGAATACAAATCATATATAGGAAGCAGCTCTATACCCAGCCTTGTACAGTGATCAGATTATGATAGATCAGATTTAAAATCTCTTTTTGTTGTAAAGATGTAGTTTGGTTTGGACTAAAAAATTGGTATGGGTTAGGTGCATTGTGATCGTTCAAAATGGGGAAATGTAGGTGATTTTTATGACAAGATGATTGATAAAACATGCTTTTAATGTAGCTTGACTATAAAAAAAATAATGGTGGCTATCCTCTACTGAACAGCATGAACAAAATGGAGAATCAAAGATGTTTCTTCGAAATGAGTAATTTTTGTCTTAATTTAGCTTGTATTATGTCACCGAAAGAAAAATATGATGTTTATTTCTGCTGTCATGTTTGTGTCCTTTTCTTTTATGTAAGTAATTCAGATGAAAAGTTGCAGGTCACTTTAAATGTCTTCATTGAGAGATGAAACAATGAAACAGAAAATGTTATAAAGATTTTTTTTAACAGATGAAACCTGAATGTAAATAGATTATGAAGAATGGATTAATCATATTTTTAAGTTGTGTTACTGTTTAAGCAATGAATTCTTATTTTTTGAAAGATATAGTCTCATAACTGCAATGGTGTGTGCATACAAATTAAATAACATGCAATTTTAGTAGGGGTTGGTATGTATAGATCCCCACTGTCATTATTTAACAGACAAAATTACCGTGTACCGGTGCCTATGAGCCAAGATGCAGACAGCATGCTGGACAGTGTTCATACGCCTAACCGACTTTAGTAATTCGGTCTTTGCAGTTATAAGCACATATCATCAAAAAAATTTCCAATGCTTTTTCTTAAGGGATTAAACAGTAAATGTAAATATATTTATATGAATTTGATGGTATACAAGCTTTCATCAATGTACTTATCTTTATGTAGGAAAAAATAACATATCATGATTGGAAGTACGTGCAATTTGTTTGGAGATTATATCTTCTAATCGGAGATCACAAAATGCTTTGCACCAGTCATAAATCTCTGATAATCGGTTGTGAATTAAATTAGTTTAAATTTATCTTTGTATATGATCAGTGACATGTGATTAATATTGAGTGCAAGATATCTTAAAAACTAGATAGTTGATAAAGATAGCTTCAAAGATCTTAAAGGTTTGTAACTTAAAGTAATACATTCAATATTGATTTTGCGGCATATTAGATAGATCAGTGTGTTTAATACCATATACTTATGGACTTAAAGAGTTTGTAATACTAGTGATGTGTATTTAAGGACCTATCGATTTAAACAGGCACATGCTATATTATATGGTCATGAAATGCAAAATTGGTGGTGTTAAGCTGTCAGCCACCAAATATGGATTTGGATTTGTGGTGATCCACTCACCTCTTCCTTTTAATGTATAACATGAAATAAGGAATAAATATTTCATATAAACATGTATATGATATGTATATATTGTTTCGATTGTTAGCTCACACGAGCGGAAAGTTAATTAGCTTTTGTGATCACATTTCATTTGATGTCTGTCTCTGTCCATCTATAAACTCTATATATAACCATAATTATTTCTTTTAAACCTTTAATAAACACATTAGACAGTAGATTTTAATTATTAGAAGTGAGAAAGAAAATTTTGGGGAAAATGTGAATTGGTCCCTTTAAAAAATATTGACAAATATCATTTTTGCATTGATGTTTTATCTTAAAAAAAATCAAAACATCTAGCTATCCAATTTTGTTAGGCATGTTTTAGTAGATATTCATATCATTGATCAAATTGATCACAGAGAAATTTGGACACTAAACTCTTGTATTTGCAAGCAAAACATTTTTTTCATCATTTAGGGAAATTTTAAAATACGCAAAAATTCAAATAAAATAAGTTAGAGGTTGTATCACTCTTTCAACCTATCATGGTCTACATGCTCTTTGAAACATTGTGTGCACTTTGAATACAGTCATCATAAGCTCAATAATCTCCACATTTTAAACACATTCTGAAAAACATGCAATAGTGACAATTTTGACTCATTATAGACTAACACCTTGCAGTGACTCCATTGACATGCAACTTGCATAGTCCAAACAGAAGAAAACAGATATGGAGTTCTCAGTGAGTTGTTGATAGTTTGGTATGTGAATGATGTTGTCATAACTGAAATTGTTGCCATATCAAAACATCTAGACCCATAATATGCCCACCTCCAACATAATGTTAGATTCTTGACAATGGTAGAATTGCAGATATCTATTAAAAATGGTTGAATGCATCACACCTTTGAAGAAGTGATTAGTGCAGGGTCAAGTGTGTATGGCATGTGAGTTCAGGGCTAGGAAGTGCTGACTTTGTTGTAGCCTTGGCTGGCCCCTTGCCAACGGCTGCCCTGCCTTACTGGACTGGACTTTTTTAGCACTGTACTGATTAAATGGAAAACAATGAACTAACACAAAGAAAGTGGCACAGTATTTATATCCAGCCTTGGGTTACGCCATCACAGAGAGAGTAACACAGCTATTTATATCCAGGCCTTGGAGTATGTTCATACGAGATGAGTAACACCAGTATTTTTATCCAGCCTATGCGGATATGGTCATGACTAGAAGTAACACAGTTATTTATATCCAGGCCTTGGGTATGTGCATGAGCAGGATAGTAATACAGTATTATCATCCAGCCTTGGGGTAGTTCATGACGGAGATAGTAACCACATTTTATACCAGCCTTGGGGGTATCGTCATGACAGGATGTAACACAGCTATTATATCCAGCCTTTGCGGTATCATGCAGGAGATGTAACACAGTATTTATATCCAGCCTGTGGGGGTTATGTCATGACACGATAGTACACCCCACAGCTATTTATATCCAGCCTTGGGGTATGTCATGACAGGATGTAACACAGCTATTTATATCCAGCCTTGGGTGTCATGACATGGGATAGGTTAACACAGTATTATATTCCACCTTGGGGTATTCATGACAGTAACACAGTGTTTATATCCAGTCTTGGGTATGTCAGCACAAAACATGGTGCAATACTTATATCCAGCTATGAGATATACCTTTGAGCAGGCCAAGAGCATATATGGCTTAATTATACCCCCCGCAAACGAAGTTTGGGGGGGGGGTATATATATAGGTTTCACCCTGTCTGTCTGTCTGTCCGTCTGTCTGTCCGAAGTATATTGTCCACAACTGCTCCTAAACGACTTGCAGGATTTTTATGAAACTTTGTGGAGTGTTAGAATACATAATGGAGATGTGCATATTATAAGGAATTTTGTTTTGGAAGATTTATGTAGAAGATATGAACATTTGGACTTAGGCATTTTTCAACAATGTATGCATCAGTGTGTTGTCCACAACTCCTCCTAAACAATGATATACTATATTACCCATTGATTAGACAACTTCTGTTTAGTCTGAGAAAATCCGTTGTGTAGTGTGCCCTGTGGGGGGTATTCGTCCCGAAAGGACAGTTCTAGTCTTTTTATGCCCCTGGAATCTTTGATTTGGGGGCAGATACCGGTAGTTTTTGGTCTGTCCGTTTGTCTGCAAAAACTTTAACATTGGCCATAACTTTTGAATGGCAAGTGATGGGTCTTTCATATTACACGTGTGTTTCTCATGACAAGCCCTTTCTACAGGTACGAACATCTTTGACCTCCCGACCTTGACCTTGAAGTTTGACAGTGAATAGACTTTTATATTTCACATGTGTGTCCTCTATGACAATCCCTTTCTACTGATGCCAAAAATTTTTACCTCCTGACCTGACCTTGAATTTTGACCTACTTTTCAAAAACTTTAACATTGGTCATAACGCTTGCTTTGTAAGTGTAGGACTTTCATATTACAAAATGTGTGTTTCTTATGACAAGCTCTTTCTACTGGTATAACATTTGTGACCTCCTGACCTTGACCTTGAAGTTTGACCTACTTTTTCAAAAACTTTAACATTGGCCATAACTTTTGAATGGTAGGTGATAGGACTTTCATAATACACATGTGTATTACTTATGACAAGCCCTTTCTACTGGTACCAACAGTTTTGCCTCCTGACCTTGACCTTGGAGTTTCGCCTACTTTTCAAAAACTTTAGAATTGGCCGTAACTTTTGAATGGTAAATGATATACTTTTCAAATTTCACATGCATAATCCTTTTGGCAAGCCCCTTCCATTGGCATGTGGAAGCTGGGGGCATCAGTGTTTCACAAACACATTTTGTTTGACATAGTAGGGACTTTGTTGAAACAGATGGATTTTAGTAGGTGCTTAGTAAGCAATGAAAAATTACTGGAAATGTGTGGCAAGGACTTTACTTTTGGTCATACATGCCAACTTTTGAAAATCCCATGGGGGATTTTATGCATAATGTCATTTTCTTAAAGCACAAAATTCACAATATGTTTTTATGCCCCCGGAATCATCTATTCGGCGGCATATAGTTTTTGGTCTGTCTGTTTGTCCGTTTGTTTGTTTGTCTGCAAAAAAATAATTTTTGAATGGCAAGTGATGGGACTTTCATATTACACACGTGTGTTCCTTATGACAAGCCCTTTGTACTGGTACCAAATTTGTTTACCTCCTGATCTTGACCTTTAAGTTTGACCTACTTTTAAAAAACTTTAACATTGGCCATAACTTTTGAATGGCAAGTGGTGGGACTTTCATATTACACATGTGTGATTCTTATGCCAAGCACTTTGTCCTGGTATGAACATTTTTTTCCTCCTGACCTTGATCTTTAAGTTTTACCTACTTTTAAAAAACTTTAACATTGGCCATAACTTTTGAATGGCAAGTGGTGGGACTTTCATATTACACATGTGTGATTCTTATGCCAAGCACTTTGTCCTGGTATGAACATTTTTTTCCTCCTGACCTTGATCTTTAAGTTTTACCTACTTTTAAAAAACTTTAACATTGGCCATAACTTTTGAATGGTAAGTGATAGATTTTTCATATTTCACATACTTAATCCTTTTGGCAAGCCCCTTTCACTGGCATGTGGAATCCGGGGGCATTAGTGTTTCACAAACACATCTTGTTATGAAAATAAATGCATATATATGTCTTTTAAACAAATCAAAATACTAATTTTGGAATAATCTTTAACTTTATTTATTTTACGACAGTTAACAAACAAGGCTAAATCGCGGAAAGTTGTCATGGATGCCTACGATGTGCATTCAAGTAGCATAATCTTGACTGATGGTAACATTTTCCACAGAAGATGGACTTTATTGTGTTGTTGTTCAGAATTTAATGTGCGCCTTACATTAAAATTGCAGGCTACAAATGCGCTATTTACTACATTGTATTTAAAATATTTTGGACATAATCTCTTCAGTCAGTCCCATCCTCTTTGTGTTTTGAATAATTTATTTTCATCATGGCAATAATTTACATTTTCTTTGTCAGATCAAAAGATCTCTGTAAGTGAATGTGGTAGGATGGGGCACAATAAAACTTCATAATGTGTAACAGATACAACATTAATACAAAATATATAGCTAGATCTTATTTAATAATGAAACAATGATGTTTATGTTTTATATGACAGAGAATGGGTAACTTTAACAAAACAATCACTGTTTTATTTTATTGATATACAGTTGTAATTTGGGGGGAAAATAACATATTGACACAAAGCAACATGAAGTTGCCTTGAAAATATGTGTTTTCTGCCAGACAATTCCATCCATTGAATATAAATTGACAAACTTAAGACTGTTTTAAACTTAATCATAATCAAAAAAAAACCCCAAATATACAAAGTCAAGTGTAGGGCAGGTAGCAGGACACATCGCCCCATTAACCCAAATCGCACCAACGCCAAATCGCTCCCCATAGTTTTCCAATGCCCCCTGGCCCCAATACTTGAACCAAAATCGCCCCACTGGTCGCAAATGCCCCCACTGGTCACAAAATCGCCCCCCACTGGTCGGAATCGCCCCACTGGTCACCAATCGCCCACCTATATTCACCAAATCGCCCCCACCTATGTTTCACGACAAATTTGCGAAAAAAAAGAAGTTCCAAGCTCCAATTATTTCCTCGTGTTCAAAGTGCTTTGATAATTATACTTACGGTGTATTTTAACACCCGGGTTTATCGCACAAAAGAGCTCAATTGCAACAAAAAACAACACACAGAGTACATAAAGGATATGAATGCTGAATAAAGTAAACAAGATTTCCTAAAATTATTTTTTTCATGGAAAAGAGGTCTCGCTGTTTGAAAAATGACAAATTTTTACATATGTTGTGAATCGTTTCCATGGAAACAAACCCTGAACCTAGCAATGTCTGAAAATTGCACCCACGTTTAAAGATTTAGCAGTTGGAGATACAAGATACGTACAACAAACAAAATTGGGTAATCTTGAATATATCTAATGGCCTCTAAAGTAGTATATGAGCAAGACATTATGATGTGAAAATTTTTTCAATGTAACTCCATTTGATAATTAAACAAAACTTAAGGCCGAGGAAGTAGGAAGGCCGACTTTGAAAAGGCCGAAACTAGTGTACTTGCACCCCTAACGATACGTAAGCAAGCTCAAGGTCGACCGGCAATGTTTGAAATTTCCACGTGTTGCTGGTTACAAATTTACACAAATCGCAGAATGTTTTATATTTTATCCATTCCTAATCCTCTAATGATATGTGAATACTGAAAGTTGTAAATATCGTTACTTATTGGTATGTATTGTTGCGTATCGTTACTTATTTTTTTTTTATTTAATTTTATAAATGGAAAATATATTGACGCAAATAATTGCGGTCGCGTTTGTTTGAACTATGAACTGGCGGTATCCCGTTTGATATGGTTTCTCCATGGAGTAGATAATTGTACTGCGTACTTGTGTTTATTTTACATTTTGCAACAACGCTTTTCACATGTTGCAAAGGATGCGAACGCTTTGAAGTAAGTTAATTTATGAGGAATAAATTGGAACTTCTTTATTTTCGCAATATTTAGTCGTTGAAAATAGGTGGGGCGATTTGGTGAATATAGGTGGGGGCGAATTTGGTGAACAGTGGGGCGATTTGGTTCATGTATTGGGGGGGATTTGGAAAATTTGGGGGCGATTTGGCGTGGTGCGATTTTGGCAATGGGGCGATGTGTCTGGCATTTCGTAGGGCAACACCGACCTCCGACAAAAGCGAAGCAGGATCAGGTTCAATGGAGGAGTAAGCATCCTCTCCTGACCGGTCACACCCACTATAAGTAACGGTGATTCCCGTCGTCAAATCCTCATTCTTATTTCAGCATATTGATGTAGTGAAATGATGGATACAGCTTGGCCAGTAAGGAAATGAGAGAGTACTTTATCAGTAGGGTGGACCCTGATTGTATCTTATTTATGTCGTGTATATCTACATAAGTAAGAATGAAAAATATAGGTACATGTAGATGTGTAGTTTTTTGTTTGGTTCACTGATAACACTTGATAGCAAATTTTGAAATTTATGAAACATGTTAATCGTCTTTTAAAAAAATGGTACTTCTACAGGTTAGATTTGAAAAAGAAAAGGAAATTGATCTGTTGAAGTCTTTATTGGTGAATTTTCTACTTTCAGATCCTGAAGATGTAGAATATGAAGATGTGGTAAGTTATTATTTTAAGGGGAATAACTCTTACTAACAGAGAAAGAGAGAGAGAGAATCAACTAATTCAGAGAAGGAACTACAACTCCTATAGTCCTATGACATTGAATAGAATTAAGATTTTCATGTTTCAAACAAGTATGAATGTTTGTGATTTGGAAGATCTCAGTGGTACACTTGAAAAAAAAAATTGAAACGATTATTACAATAACTTGCTGATTACCGTATATGAAAACAACATAGATGAATTTTTGTAAAATAAATTTCTAATAACACACAATTCATAAAAGTTGAAAAGGGTATTATTTCAATAATTAAAGCAGTTATTGTTGTGGTGTATGTGGTTAGGAGAAGCTTCTGCACTCTCACTTTTCCCACTCTGATCTCGTTTTGGCCTTCTTTCTGTGATTACTGTCCATTCACTGTCATTTCTCACAAAGTTTAAATTCACCCTGTCTGTCCGTCTGTCCAAATTATGTTGTCCACAACTCCTCCTAAACAACTTGCAGGATTTTAATGAAACTTAATGGAGTGTTAGTTTACATGATGGATATATGTACTTATTGTCAGGAATTTTTAGACTTGGGCATTTTTCAATACCAACATATGGTTTAATGGGTTGTCTTCAACTCCTGAACTACTTGCAGGATTTTAATGAAACTTAATGGAATGTTAGTTTACATAATGAATATGTTCATATTGTCAGGAATTTTATCTTGGAATACTTAATATGTAGGAAATATGAATGTTTGGACTTTGTCATTTTTTACCAACATATGCTTCTATGCGTTGTCGGCAACTTCTCTTAAACAACTTGCAGGATTTTGATGATACTTAGTGGGATATAAGATTACATAATGGAGATGTAGAAGATATGAACATTTGAACTTAAGCATTTTTCACCAACATATGCCTCAATGCATTGTCTGCAACTCCTACTAAATGACTTGCAGGATTTTAATGAAAGGTAGTGGATATGCAATTATTAGGAATTTTGTCTTGGACAAGTTATTGTAGAAAATGTAAATGTTTAAATGTAGGCATTATTGACCAACATAAGCTTCAGTGCATTGTCTACAACTCTTCCTGAATGACTTACAGGATTTTAATGAAACTTAATAGTGGAGTATTAGATCACATAATGGAGATATGCATATGATCAGGAATTTCATCTTGGACAATTTATGTAAAAGAAAAGGCATTGTCTGCAACTCCTCACTATTAGACAACTTCTGGTTTAATTAATATGAGGAAGCCTGTTTTCTTCATTATATAGTGTGCCCTGCATGGGGTATTGTTCCCCAAACGACAGTTCTAGTTTCTCTTATCAACTGTTAGTTCTTTTATTGTATGTGATTTCTCTTCTTTAAAACTGTCATTTCTCTTATCAGCTGTCATTTCTCTTCTTAAATGTCATTTCTCTTATCAACTTTACATCAT
>CAJDSM010024474.1:0-32356 GCA_903981925.1 Ostrea lurida | reverse complement strand
AGCTGGTGTAATCGCCCCAGCAACTGTCTGTAAAAAAGAACAAAAGACCCATGGACCACAATGCTCACCCGATTCAACTTGGCTCTGCTGTTGCTTGAAAGATTTTCTTTTTACTTTATGCCCATGAAAATTTTTTAACCCCATCATATGACCCCACCATCGCCCCACGGGGTTACGACTTCACTCAACTTGAATCCACGTAACATCAGGATTCTTAAATATCAATATGATATCAACAGAGCCTTGATGTTTTAAAGGCCCTGTCTTCCCATTTATCATGTATTATGTAAACTTTGATCCCTGATGTGAACTCGCATCTTAACCCAAGTTTGATAATTTGGAAATGTTTACATATCGATATGATTTGTTGTGGCCTTGCTACTCATTGTTTTTGTAATTTCCTTTGTATATAATTATATATATTTTTCAATTTCCTTTATATTCTCATAAAAATCTGAATTCATATTTCAGCTGGAGCCTGGAACTAACGGTAAGGATTTGATAAAATATGATCAGCACTACATTGGAATGCTATCATAACAATATGACTAATTATCACCAGTGGTTCTTGAAAAGATTTTTCAAATATATTCCATGTACAACTGCCTGGGACCATACATCAACAAACTTGAATCTCCATGACCCCATCCTAATGTTTGCCTTTACTAGATAATCCCCCCCCCCCCCTTGTGCGAGGGGATGACCCATTACAGATTCTGGAGCAGATGAACTATCTAATAAATGTACAAAGACAATGGACAAACTTTGATCAGAAAAACTCACTTCAGCCTTTGGCTGACAGCTATAGCGCAAGTAAAAGAAACCAAGATGTGTTTGTGAGACACTGATGCCCCCCAAAACCATGTCCAAAGTCCAGGCAAGGTCAAAAACTTTCCTACCAGTGGAAAGCGAATAACATCCGTGAATAATATGAAAGCCTACACTTACCATTCTAAAGTTATGACCAATGTAAAGTTTTGAAAATAAACATAGTCCGGCCAAAAATTATATCCCCCAAATCAAAGATTCCATGGGCATAAAATTTCACTGTTTGACTAATTATCAATGATTGGGTTGTACTGACCACAGGTGGCGTGGTTGACTAATTATCAATGATTGGGTTGTACTGACCGACGTGTGGCTGGTTGACTAAGATTCAATGATGGGTTGTACTGACCACAGTGGCTGGTTGACTAATGATTGGGTTGTACTGACACAGTGGCTGGTTGACTAATGATCAATGATTGGGTTTACTGACCCGTTGGCTGGTTGACTAATGATTGGTTTGTACTGACCACGGTGGCTGTGTTGACTAATGATCAATGATTGGTTGTACTGACCGCGTTGGCTGGTTGAACTATGAATTGGGTTGTACTGACCACGGTGGCTGGTTGACTAATATTGGGTTGTACTGACCACAGTGGCTGGTTGACTAAGATCAATGATGGGTTGTATTGACCACGGTGGCTGGTTGACTAATGATCAATGATTGGGTTGTACTGACCAGGTGGCTGGTTGACTAATGATCAATGATTGGGCTGTACTAACTGTGGTGGCTGGTTGACTAATGATCAATGATTGAGTTGTACTTGACCACGGTGGCTGGTTGACTAATGATTGGGCTGTACTAACCGTGGTGGCTGGTTGACTAATGATCAATGATTGGTTGTACTGACCACAGTGGCTGGTTGACTAATGATCAATGATTGGGTTGTACTGACCACAGTGGCTGGTTGACTAATGATCAATGATTGGGTTGTACTGACCACGGTGGCTGGTTGACTAATGATCAATGATTGGGTTTGTACTGACCACGGTGGCTGTTGACTAATGATCAATGATTGGGTTTGTACTGACCACAGTGGCTGGTTGACTAATGATCAACTGATTGGGTTGTACTGACCACGGTGGCTGGTTGAGCTATGGAAGCTACAGTGGCCTGTTGACTCATCCTCTTGTTGATGGCAGCAAAGTTAGTTGGCACTCCTCCCTGTGTGTTGACCACGATGTTTCCTGTGGCGGTCCGGGGTAGCGACACGGAGACCTGTCCCACAGCTGCGACCTTCTGTACCACCCCTGTCTGCTGCATTCATATAAACGTGCGCATTAAATATTGTGCCATAAAAAATAATATAACTATCTTGACAAAATTACTCCATATCAATTAAAATATATTCAAACTGCTCAAGACATTTCAAATACCATTAAATATATCACAAAATGTTAAATACCAGAACATTTGAGGAGACGACTGCGGTTTGAATGGGCTGTGCTACTGGAGTCACAGCTACAGTGGAGGTCGTCACTACAGAGGTTCCCGTAGTAACGGTCGTCTGAGCAGCAGGTCTCTGGGCTGCTAACTGTTGGTCTGCTGTGGCTTGCTACAATACCAAGGTAATGTGCATGTGTATACTTTTGTAATAAAAATCTACCTAAAACAGAGGTATTTCTAAGGCAATCCATGAATACTGACCACCAAAAATAAATGTTTATACACATGTAGGTATAAAATTGTCTTCTAAAACATTTCTTATGGATCTTAATTTGCAAAGACACTGCATGGTTTTCAATAAGACTGTCATCTAGGTGTTTGCTATTTTTCGTGGGCAGCATATATAGTATTAAAGCCATCTTTACAAAAAGCTTGTCAAGAACAATACAATATTATCAAGTCCTTTCTTCTTTATAAGGAAGGAATCAGAAGTTAAGCTTACAGCAGCTGCCTGGCTCTGTTTCTTTTCCCTCTGTATCCGCTGAGCACGGATCTCAGCCACACTCATCGGATTCAGCGGATGGTCATAGTTAATGTTATTCTCGGACAACACTGTGGCATGCTTAGGATTTTTCAAGGTGGGGTTGACCAATGTTTGTTTCAAAGGAGGTGGCCTCTTTCCTGCTATCTGCTTCGATGACTCAAACCGGAATGAATACAACATGGTCACCGCCTGGTTGTTGTCTTGGATATACAACTGACTGGTCCTCATTGGTCGATTGTTTTTCGTCTGCAAAAGATGAAGTGCATGTACATGAGACCACATACAAACAGTACTGAAAAATTCAAGAGAATACCTCATATAGAAAGCCATAATGATAAAACAGGACACTGTGTCTTTTTGCCTTTCACACTTCACTATGATAAAACTTACCTTGTATATTCCCTTGGTCTTTTTGCTCTGCTTTCTTGGGTTGATATCATAGAGAATCCTGCCCTCCTCTCTGGGAATAATGACATTTTCGTATCGATTCTTACACTGCTTGGCAGAGCGATACACCCGACTACAGGTGTTGACAACATCAGCCACCAGGTCCCAGTTTGGGTGATGTGCAGGAGACACAACCAACAAGTTCAGAGGAACATCAAACAAACTTTGCACAGCCTACAAATACGCAAACATCAAACTTGGTCAAAACATTCAGTAACAAATTCACACTCTTCAGTTTTTCTACTACAGAAATTTCTTTTCGCACTTATTTTTTTAAAATTTCCCAAACAATAAGATGCTACATTAAATACCTGAAGGAGAGCCCAGTCCTCATGGATAAGCCATTCTGGGTGATCTGCAGTATCCACATTGGGTTTGACGATAGGTGGAGGCACCGGTCGGAAGGGCTTGAGAAGACCACTCTTTTGTTTGTGTTCTCTGCGAATCTTTAATAGCTGAGCTGAAGGACGGTCGAACAGCGATCTGGGCACTCTTGTCTGTTCCTCCTTGCGCTGTTTTTTCTGGCGTGCTGAAATGTAACGAGCTTTCAATTGTATTAATGGAGTAATGAAAAAGGATCAGATTGTTTTGTTAATCCTGTCAAATATTTTTCACTCATATTGATGTAGATGAAGTACCATAAATTTAGACCCATGCTTAACGCTCAGGGCCATAGAAGCGAGTTCTTTAACATGCCAATGCCCAACACAGGACCTCCACCTTTAAGGTCAAAGCTAAAGATTCTCACGTTACATGCTTATAGCATTTGGCAAAGGAACAATGACCATCAATATTTATGTTTGACGCCGCCAAGGCACGAGCAGAGCTCGAACTCACGATCTCTCAGTTACAATGGGCATCTAAACTAAGGAATCCTGAATCTAAGGTCAAAGGCCCCATTGAGCCATCCATTAACTGGCAATAAATCTGATCTAACTGATTACCACATCTTTAAAGAATTTCTACTTCATATTCAAAAGTATAGAGGCAAACTATCAATTTTAAATCAATCCAAACATGACCTACATGTTAACGAACTTTTACACATGTATGTCTCTTTGTGTTCCCTTACTTGTGATAGATTCAATTTTGGGTTTTTTGTGTTCCTTCTTGATGTAGACTGGTGGAAGTTGTGTCTCTGGCATCACATTAGGCTCATACAGAAACAGCAGGCTCTGGTCTATGTAGATATCGTTATCATCATGCGGTGGGGTAGGTGGCGCCCATAGCTACCAAAAATAAACATCTCTTTATTCTCATGAACACCACAAATTGGAAAATTAAAATACTACATCGTGACATGTAGATTCTCAATATATATCATACTGCAATACTTACCGGCATTTTTTCCTGATCAATATCCGAGAGGAAGACCTAAAATTAAGATAAATTGACAATTCATTTAAATGAAATACACTTCCTTATTAAATGTAAATTTTCAGCAATACATATTACTCACACTTTTCATTCACACACTCCAAACAGTAACTTGATATATTTTGCCAGTTGCTGCGTGTACAAAGACGTTCAACATGTATCTATGCAATTCTGTTTCTTCCTGTATATGAATGCAATTCAAAATATGACTTATCAATTTTCTCCATGACCCTTAAACGTTCCTCTGCCATCGACTTCAAAATTCATCCCCACCCCTCCCCTTCCCCTATATGTTACATTACATGCAATTTGATATCCCAATATTAAAATTTTCATAGCTTTTCCTTGTATCTGGGTTTTTTTTCCCCAAGCTGTAGTATTTCATCTTTCATCCAAGTTAGTAGTAAATATTTGCGAGACATCCATCTGCTTGCAACAGTACCCCACCCCCCCGCCCCCCCCTCCTTAAAAATCCCCAATAGAAAACTAACTATTGGATATTACAAAGAATGATTACAATGCACTTTTTCTGTGGCCCCGACTATTCACCGAACGGTTTTATTGTACTAATAAAATACTAAACACCCCCCCCCCCCCCCATATCATATCAAGGCTATCTATTGAATTATCAAAAACATTGGGACTTATAAGTTATATCCACTTGGACCAATATTCATAGACAGGACTTATGAATTTGAGACAGTTAAATTTCCTCTAATCACAAAATTCAGAATGTCGTTATTCCCTTTCTGGGCCCTCTTTGAATTGCAACCTTTTTTATATGAATTTGAGACGGTTGAATTTCCTATAATTCAGAATGTCGTTATTCCCATTCTGGCCATCTTTGAATTGCAACCTTTTTTATAACAACTGTACTTGCTTTGTGTATCATACGAGTGCCATCTTCTTTCCAAACTGGCTCAACTTTTACTATATATTATGCTCAACTTTGATAATCCATACTTGCATTTGTTCCCGAATTAGATGTACCACTTGTACTCATTTATGATTTTCACTTAAAACTTATTGCAAATGAAAAGGCATTAAGGTATTCAATGTAGAACCACCATTTCATATTTAGTGAATGGACGGTGGGATTTTCGAAATCATGGTATCATTTTGAATGGTTCAACAAAATACCACCCCCTCCCCCCCCCATCAGAATTTTCAAAATCTTGATTATTACTTGATTTATTACACCTTGAGTTTAAGGGAAGAGCATATGCATTATCATATTACTTAAAATGAAATTATATTTTCATACAAATCTCTCAAGGTAAAAAGTTAGTTTCTCTACTTGGAAACAAGAAATGATATTCATTTACAGCACAAATTTTGACAAAATTAAGATTAAAAAAAAAAAAATTTCAGGGGCAGGTACCTTATAAAAAAACAACCCAACTTTCAAATGCAAAAGGGTCAGCCTCTTGCATCATCTACCAATAATGTAAACTTCACCTAGTTCACTTTATTATGATAGACATTTATGTTGATTCAAATCCTTCAACATCGTTCATAATACTTTCGTTACACATTGAATACCTTAATCTCTAACCACTGCAAATCATTGCTGATAATGACACACATGATGATGGATTTTGTATTCACAACAGAGAGCTCTTCAATTTTTGAAAAACATAAAAAAATATATTTCTTCAATTAAATTCTCTAGAAAATTAACAAGAGCTCTCCTGATTGCACAACAAAGTCTACATCTCATTTCTGAGGGTGAGCAAAGACTTTGTGGCCAGACAGAAGGTGATGGTGCCGGCACCTCGCTCCACCCACAGAAGATGAGACTGACACCAGGACCTTGTGTGCCACTACCCCAGAAATGAGATGAACACACTTTGTAACATATCATCGGTTTATTCTCACTTCATTTGAAATGTACAGTCAGAACTTTCTGAAATAACAAAATACATGCATACATGTGTGTACATAAAAATGCCATGTCAAAATACATACATTCAGTAACTGGCAAACTCAATTTACCTAGTAAACTAAATAACACAAATTTTCCAACAATCTGCTTCATCATAATCTAAATTCTCAACAATTTCTTTTTCAAACACTTTTTTTTTTCCATTTAACTTTTGTCAACATAACCAAAGTAAATTACATGCAGGTTTTCAATGACATCAAAATATATCAAATCATTCATCTCCACAATTCTCTCATTCTTCTCATTTAGCACTATTTAACAATGACATAACCATATTTCAACCAACGTCATTCACTTGGTTAGTGAGAGGTCCATTAGACATTACTTGAGGCTCACTATTTGCCCGACTCACAACAACGGTCCCCTGAGAGGATACAATAGCATTTTGTTTTATCACAACATTGGACACTTGACCAGAAGTTGCTCCAGCCTTTAGTAAACTAATAAACTGATTGGGAGACCCTCCATTAGTATTGGTCTGTGTTGTGGGGGGATTGGAGTTTCCTATCACAAAGGGAAGATTGTCACTAACATCTCTTTGTTCTTCGGGCTGAGCGACCGCTTTTCTAGTACGAATAACCAGATTGGGATTCCAAAATGGGGCAGGTGTGGTTGAAGTGTTTGTCGTTGGACTTTCTTTAACTGGCTGTTGATTGATTTTGGGAATTCTATACCGGGCCTGTTGTACAACAGTCGGTATACCAGAAGACTGAGGGTTAGAAACTAGTGGGCTATTTTGTGGGACTAGGTTGCCCTGGCTTGCTACAACTGTAGTCTGAAACCTTGATATAGGTGCTGATATTCTTGTTGGTTGAATATTTCTAGCAATGTATTGTTGGGGCAGTGCATTCTGTTGTACAACATGGGCAACTTTCTGACTGCTGTTTGGTACAGCCCTACTAGCTACAAGTCTGGCCATTGGAACAGACATCGGTGATCCCTGACCTAAAGACACTGGGATAGCTTTACCCCCTCCTAATTGGAGGAATACCACACCCTGCTGATTCTGTGGGCCATTGCCTTGAATTCTGACTTGACCTGCATTGCCGACAGAATTGTTGACACAGTACTGCAAGACAGGCTGCTGGGTGTTCGAGGAGTTGACCTTGATGAACTGTACGGTAGGCTGTCCGGCACTATTATGGGACACCACTTGCTGTATAGCCTGAGTGGGCCGTGCAGTGGTCACCTGAGCAGGTTGGGTGATGTACTGAATAGTCTGACCCTGACCTTGATTGACAATTTGAGCAACCTGGGGAGAAACTGCAACACCCTGAGGTTGAGCAATAACCGATGTCTGCCCAACAAGCTGAATGGCAGGCTGGTTTGAAGGTGACTTGACACTTAACTGTTGTATCAAATTTTGTTGACCAGTCTGCACTATGCCTGTTAGATTGGATTTGGGGGGTGCAACCTTGGCAAGATTTGTATGAGCAGCTTTTGAGATTATTTGTTTAAGATGTTGCAGTTGGGAGGCAGATAACAACTGTGAGCTGGTAATGGGTTGCTGGGGTAAAGTTGGGGCTGACTGTCTGGCAAACTGGATTGAGGGTTGCTGCTGATGTGCTTGGTACATGAGCTGGGCAATGGTTGGTTGACTGGTCGAGGTTTGCCGAGCTTTCGCTAACTGTTCTTGTACCTGCTGGATGTGAGCCTGTGATAACTGAACTATTTTCTGGGGTGAAGCAATACTTGATATCACAGGCTTTTGTGGGGTTGCAACAACTTTTTCAGGTGTTGTTTCTTTATTTTGCTTAAGGATAGAGGGCCTCCCACGACCCCTTTTCTGTTGAAGTACTAACTTGGGTGTGGTGTCTACATCTGATGCAGACTCATCATTAGGAATTGTGACATTGTTATCAACGAACACTTTTTTGTTTACTTTGGCAGATTTGGGTTTACTCTTAAAGGTAACATTGATAGCACGGTCTCCCTCTTCATTCACTACAACAGCTTCAGCTTTGGCTAAAACTTTGTTGGACTTTTTATTTCGCCCAACACCAAACCTAGGGGAGATAGTCGTTTTAGTGGCTGCCATTTTAGGTGTAACCTTTACAGCCCTGCCAGACGATGGAATGTACTCATCATCATTAAATTGCTTAGTTTTGTTTCTGTTTGGGGTAATGCGAGAGGGAGTGACCACTTTGGCTGGTGTTTTGATTGCCTTCTGGGCTTTCTTGGGCTTTTTCTTCACCTGGTTATAGGCATCATCCCTTGAGAAGATGTACAACATTTCATCTTCCTCCAACTCGGCTCTTCTTTCCTCCTCCTCTTTCAATGCCTTTAGACGACCAAGTTCCCAGTCTTTCTTGACATTTTCGATGTCATCCTAAGGAAAAACATGAACCAAGTGAAGAAATGTCTTAATATATCTATTTATACAAACTTAAACATAATGTAAATTGGAAGCTTCCTAAAAGTCATCTAACTATACCTCTCCCATTTCCAATTCCTCTAGTGGATCCATTTCCAGCTCCATGAAATTGACTGCATAGCGCTCAACTGGAGAAAGCTGTAATATATAGTTTAAATGTCACAACATCACTTTTCAAAATTCACACTACACAGATGATAGACATAATCACACTCTACAAGACTTATTTATATCTGCGTAATTTACTTAGATGTAGGAATCAAAATCATTCCTTAGATTATAAAAATTACAGCATTAATACACAGAACTGTCTAAGCATATCATGTGTCCCTTTAATCATTCTTTTCTGCTTGAAAGCATAAACACACCTCCTTGTCTAGCATAGCAATTTCCTGTTCTACTTTGGACAGTTCCTCCTCTTTCTTGAGCTCTGCTTCTCTCTCGTCCCATGGAATGTTTTCATCGAACTCAGCCAATTCTGCTTTCTGCTCAGCTTTAACAAGATCTGTTGCTTGCACATCAGTCTCATCCTCGGCCTTTGCTAAAACCTACAGCGAACACAATATGCATGGTAGCTAAATAATTTAAACAAGGTGAGCTCCCATCATCACAAGATTAATTTTTGCTCACTCAGAAAAACAAGAATACTTGCAGCCATTGGTTATTATCAGAATGTTATCAAACGGTAATTATTATCATCATAATGAGCAACCCCTGTAACAATGTCTAGTATCTGAGCACTATGAACAACGAATATTAACCTTCTCAAACTGAGCCATGATGTTCTTCTCTGACTGCACCATGGTGTCTGCCTTAGCATCACCCCCTGCTTTAGTTTCCTCAGTCACAGTCTCTCTGATCTCTTTCTTCACGGTCACAGTCTCTTTGATCTTTTCTTTTTCTGATATTTCAGTTGCCAAGCTTTGTAGACCTGATGGTTCAGTGAACAAGTCCTGTATGGTCTGCTGTTTGAAGAAGGAAGTAGTGAAGTTGCCTCCCTCAATAGCCATATCACCTAGCATTCTTTTCTGGTTCGCCTTCTTTAAGATGTTCTCTTCAACTGTTCGTTCACTAATTAACCTGCAAAAAAACTGAACATTAAGCCTTTCTACATATTTTAACTTAAAAGTTGAAAATTGATCAACACAACCATGACATAAGCTTAAGACACCGGGCGCATTTCACACCCTTGAACTTTTAACATTCGTCACAAAGTGGATCCGCTAAATATTAAGTTTTCTTACTTATTCGATATATGTAAATATTCAAGGGAAAAAATCCAAAAACTTGATAGACAAAACATTGCGCGTCTTAATTTACAAAAAGCTCACTCAGCAAACAAAGAGTACTTGCAGCCATTGTTTTTATCATGCCATATCAAACGGTAATTGTCATCATCATCATGAGCTTTGCATTTAAAATCATTGCATTATGAACATTACTGTAGACTTCCAAATTCATACACCTGCTTTGTGAAGTATGTTGGCGTAAAGCGACGCAGTTCATACCTTCGTGTCTTTTTAAAAAAGGAGTTTTCCTGAATTACATAATTATATAACCAGCTGTTGAAACTTCGGTGCTTGCGTACCTGTAAATGTGAACATCTCTAGTCTGTCCTATCCTGTGACACCTGTCTTGGGCTTGAGCATCCATGGTTGGATTCCAATCACTGTCATAAAATATTACAGTATCTGCTCCGGTTAAGTTCACACCAATACCTCCTGAACGAGTGATAAATAAGGCAAATTTATCCGCTTTGTCTGCATTGAACCGCTCCATAAGAAACTGGAATAACAAGATTATTTCATTATCATTAAACATGTAAATATACAATACTGGGTAATGAAAGAATTTACACACGGGCAATTCATTTTTACCTGTCGCTGTTCCACCTTGGTAGTACCATCTAATCGAAGATACCTATGACCATGGTAATTCAGAAAAGCTTCCAAAATATTCAACATTTTGGTCATTTGGGTGAAGATGAGCACTCTGTGACTTCCTGACTTAAGTTTTCTCAACAACGTATCCATCACTTGTAGCTTTCCTATGAATGGTAAAATAATGATGTGTAAAACATTCGGTAAATAAAAATTAAATCTAAAACTTTTTAAATAGCAGAGGCATGTCCCTTACCACAGTCATACTGAATTAAGCGCAGCTCTGGGAACTGAACAGCCATTTTGGAGGAGATTTGATGAAGACAAGCATTTTTTGGCGAGATGTGTTGTCTAAGGCAGAACTCGGTTCTCCTTTGCTCACTGAGGTAGGAGGGAGAAGGATGTGAAGCATGAAGCTGTATTTGAGGAGACACAATTGTTGGTGTCACAAACACAAACCTGCAAGGAAAAAACCCAATGACCTGATGATGCAACCAATCTATACATGGGAAAAACATTCAAACTATTGTAATTTGTGGATTAAATGCAACACACTTAGTGCTATTCCAGTAAAATTATCTGGAAGGGATGGAATGCAGATTTTTTTTTTCTCTTTGTAGGTGGGTTCATTTTTCAGAGGGTGGAGGGGTTGTTCATATTTCAATTTTTTTTTCTTCTATAGATGGGGTGGGAGTGGGTTTAAAAATAAGTGGCATTTCACCCCTCCCAGAGAATTTTTACTGGAATAGCCCTAATGAAAACATTTACGTTTTTCTTTAATTATAGGAATCAGATACATCTGGCACATTGCCTACATACCTAGAAAGAATGTCTTGCATTTCCCTTAAATAATCCATTGGGGAATGAACAAGTTCTGAAAGCACTGTGGTTTGTTTCCAATAAATATCTGGATGATTTGGATTTCTCCAAGATTTCACATTACGACAATATGCCATACCAAGTCCCTTCCATGCATTATCCTTCACAGAAGTTTTGTTCAAGTCTTTACACACATCCACTGCATCACACAAGTCTTGTCCGTACACAGGTTTACATTCACATCTCCGCGAGTTGATTTTTGATATACACTCTAATTTCTGCCTCCTTAGATTTTGAAGCTTTGATGTCAGAGATTCCTGAAATTATTATATACAATTTCAAAAATTGATTTTATAATTTCATTATAAAAGCTCAAAAGATACAAGAGAAAAATTCAAAACTTTCAATGTTCAAGACCAAGATTTGCAGAAGTGGGTCATCTCAACATTGATAATCAGCATGTGTTCCAAATTGGGTATTAGCTGTTAAGACTATGTTCTTACCATGTAAAATGGAGAGCTTTTGTTTTGCACAGGTTCACACTGCAAAACAGACATCTTAGATGACTTAAGTGACATAGTCGTCGTCACCTGTGCTGTGGACGGCTTGGATACTGAAAGCAATAAAACAAAATTTACAACTGGGATTCCTTCTTCTTTTCACATCGGATTGCAATCCTTTGTTCATTATAAACAGAAAGTTTTGTCTTACCAGAAGGGTCCTGAGTGGATGTGGATGGCACCACAGAGGATAGTGGAGAAACCCTCATGACAGGTTTTGAAGTGGTTATACCAGTGGTGCTGGTTGGCAGTTGTACTGCTGGAGTGGTCTTCACTTGAGCATTGACACTCGTTACCAAGGTACTGGAGGTTGAAGAAGCAACTGTTGTTATTGTGGGTGGGCCATTGACTAGAATCAAAAACAGACAGTTGACAACATCAATCCAAACATATTTTCATTTTAAGTATTTTTACCCGCGCTATCTTGAATTTACGGTGGAAGTTTTTTTCTTGGTCCCATAGAGTGCAAGTTAACAAGGTTCAGCTGTTCATCATCAAAATCTAATTTTTCTTGCAATTAATTATGAAGTTGGCTGTGTGTGTCAGAATGCTTCTCTTTGTAATGACGATTCTTAAGACTTATCAATTATTAAGGACCTTTAACTTCATGAAGTGTTGCATCTTGAAATTATAGAAAAGTTGATAGCTGACTAGTTGGATTAAAACATAACTTGTTAAGCACCACTAATAATTTGGAAGACTCTGAAATGCAAGACTGAATTGTCTTAAGATTCAGTGATTGGCTATCATATACACACGACAGTCAACGCATATAATCTTGAGAACTTTCTTTGCCCGAGATTTCTTAGCGCCTGTGAAATATTTCAAATCACAAGAGACTCCGCTCGGATGAACTCGAAAAATTAACTTGCTCTCCAGAAAATGACACTTGAACAAGGTGATCTAGCACATATGTCTCATACATATTGAAATCAACATTGGATAACAAATTTGAACTTTGATTAGTATTTGTAAACACTTCAGCACTACTTCCTGACTTCACAAAACATGAGTTTCATGTTTCTTGCTAGGATGGTAGATCTTGCAATTTTTTTTTTAAAAGGAACATGTGTTAACTTTGACCATATATTTCACATTCTTTTTTATTAAGTGTTGCATTTTTGTTAATTTTACAAAAGGAAAGATTGCAGCTGACAAGTTGTGTGAAAGTACATCTTCCTCTCTAAATAGACAAAAGCTGGATAGAAGAGTTCCTTCATGTCTGCCTTGCCATGCTAGCAGCTAACGAAAAGACCTGTGAAGTGTTAAACACTACAAACCCCTCGATCAGAGTTTCAGGGATTTCAAGTATTTTTTAATCAATGATGAAATTAAAGACAATCATCTAATGGCTTATCAAAACAACAATATAAAGAAGCAAAATTAGGAGAGGGATGTGGCAAATCTCAAGATTCCATGACATCATAGAAAACAATGGTGGATTTTATCTTCTTTACTATGTGACTACACAAATGTTGCAAAGTTGTACCCTAACATTAAATGTTCCTATATCAAAAACTATAAATACCATTGTGAGTAACTATTTAGTCTTATGAGGTAGACAGTTATGATTTTCAGGTTATATTCTTTTTATCTGTGAATTACCCATTTGTATTGGCTAAGAATGAAAACTGAGGACCAAATCATTGAAGTCCAATCTCTACTAGACATTTTGATGTACATGTATAGTATGTCTCAATAAATCCTGAATAAAATTGTTTTCCACAAGGCATCTTCTATGCATTAACATTATAACTTCATATAGCACTAAGTTTGGAAGACTTTGAATTGTCTAAAGACTTGGTGATTGGCTGTCACATACACACAACAGTCAATGCATAAATCTTGAGAACTTTCTTTGCCCGAGATTTCTTAGCGCCTGTGAGATATTACAAATCACAAGAGACTCCGCTCGGATGTGCTAACAATTATTTCATTCTCAAGAAAAATACATTAAAAAATATCAATTTTTTTTTTAATGTATGAATTGCACTTCTTGTCTTAAAATCATTCGTCGATCAACTAAGGACAATCACAACTCTGATTAAGGTAGCTCATTCCATTAAGACTATTTAATCATGCCATAAGATTGTCGTTCAAATGTTTGGAAAATCGCTTCTTTGTCTACCAACATAGCTAAGCGGATAAAATATCAGGTTTACTAGTGATAAGATCCAGAGTTCTAATCATCAAGACTTGTTTATATTTACAGAAATTTATTTTTGATTTTATCCCAATACTTTAGAACTTCTTCGACCCTTTTATTTATCGCATATCATCGCATCTTTCATAATTAAATCATTTTGTGCTGATATGAATGAGTAGCAAGCAACCTCAACACAAGTGAACAAATGATTTAACCAAATAAACTTCTAGCTTGTCCTCGACAACAGCATTGTACATTGTATATCTTACCAACAAGCGAAGAAGTGGTAGCCACATTTATGGCCTGTACAGAGGATGTAGGAATGCTGGCTAAGACTTGACTAGATGTAGACATAGGGGTTGATGTAGCTATGATCTGCTGACCAGTGGAAGTTTGTACAATTTGTATGAATCCAGCTACAAAATGACATCATAAACAATCAGCTGATCAATTGCATTTAAATATCACACTGAGGAAGTTCTATTCAGAATCAAAACAAATTGTAAATGTCAATATGTTGCCAAATTTTGGGACCTGCAAGATATAGTAACTTCTTTCAGGCTCGTACTAGGGCATTTTATTTCAGCCTTTTATGGAATTCTACCAACAACAAAATTAAATCGGAAGAACAACGAAAAGGCTATATTCCTAAAATTCTTGTATTTAAGTAATGTCGGGTTACCTGGTAACTGTGACAGCTGACCTGCGGGAATCATCAGACGGGCTCCCTGATCCGAGTGGTGAATCTGGAAAGTGAGAGGCTGCTGAACTCCAGCTGTGTAAGACAAAATGGGACAAGACTAAAAATATAATGCCTTTTCCCACGGCTTAAAGACAGATTTAATCTGTATGTTTGTAGGGGTGTACCTGGCTGTGTCTGAGCTTTGACTGGCTGTGGTACTGAAGAAGGTATTGCACTTGTAACTGGGGTACGTACAGTCTCCATAGGAACACCATTCACTGCAAGAATTTACAATTCATTTGGTACAAAAAATCTCAAGCAACATGTTCAGTATAATAAATTCCTTAATTTTGCACTTCTTTTTAATTCCATGTAATCATCACTTGAGAATAACATGTACCTGTTTCTGTCTTCACTGTAGATAGAACAGCAGGAGAAGCAGGGGTACTTTTCCCAGCAGCAGTGGGTGATGCTCTTCCGGTCTAAACAAAATAGATTTATGTTTTGTTATATTTTGAAAAGAATTTAATGCAATACATCATTTTCATTGTACATGTACGTTCAAGACATAACTTACTGCTTGAACAGAAGCGATTCCCTTGAAGATAACTGGTTTAAGCTTTCCTGGTGGGAGACTGCTCTGCGGCTCTGGTTCACTGTCTATTTCCTCAATCAATCTTTTCGGAGTCTGAAGTTTTTTCACTCTATGTGCCACAAAAGCTGGCAGATTTAACTCCATGTCAGCCAAGCTGGGGTACAGGGAGCGTAAATCAATTTCCTGCAAATTTTACATTGATAAATCAGTTACATTTTAACTTGCATACACAGATCATGAAATTGTAATATGGAAGAAACATACATGAACATGTGCATGTCCTTTATGAATGTTACTCAGTGTTCTAGAAATTTACCACTCCCAAGAATTTGACTGGTTAAAATTTCCTTCAACCAGTAAAATTCACAGTACATTTCATTATTCGATCTGATAAAAGTCTTGAAATATCTAGTACAATGAAAGTAGATTTCAAGAACTCTGGTTACTAAAAAGATTACCTTCATAATTATTGAGACAACTTACACTCACTAAGACTTACAATGAAAGGATCATAATTCAAGCAATTCAGCACCAGTGACGGAACCAAGAAATTAATGCCATCTGTTTTGAATGGTGATACAATTGGTCTTGGATCAAAAAGACTTGGATGGTTGCAGACTTTTCTCAGTTGCATTAAGATATTGATTACACTCATGAAATGTCCAGTGGCAAGTGTTTCTTTTGTCCTGAAAACCAAGAATTGAAATAAAACATTAGAATCAAGCTAGAGATGCCCCCCTTCTCTTAAAATGAACAACATCTTTTCAAACTAACTTTGCCTGAGCCATGAAATCATCATAAAGGTATCTTTGTCTCTTGGAAAGGTGACACATGATAACATGTTCATATTTCTTGGGCATCTGCTTTTCCACATCCTGCTTCAGTCGACGCAACAAGAACGGCCTCAGAACCTTAAATACAAATAGGCGAAGGTAACATCGTGTTAAACGTAATCATAATCCAAAAAACGTATACAAAATCGAGTGTAGGGCAACAAGGACCTCCGACAAAGCGAAGGTAGGATCAGGTGCCATGGAGGAATAAGCATCCTCTGCTGACCGGTCACACCCGCCGTGATATATAAAACCACATATTAGATACACATGAACTGAAAGCAGTAGAAAGCAAGGTTTGTATAGCTATAAAATACCTTGTGTAGTCTTTTGATGAGACTTTCATTGTATTCGTGACTTCCCTCAATCATTCCCGTTAGAGGATTAGCAAACCATTCTTTGAATTCTCTATGGGACTGGAACACATGAGGCATAAGAAAGTGCATCAGGGACCACAACTCCATCAAACTGTTCTGGAGAGGCGTCCCAGTCAACAGCAGACGTCTCTGACTTGAGAAGTTGAGAAGAGTCTGCCATCTTTGAGACTTGAAATTTTTTATATTCTGGGCCTGGAAAGTAAAATAATGAAAGTTTAGTAATATAAAACAGTTTCTTACTGACCCAAACATTAGCAGTTTCTCACTACAGGTACTTTTAGCTTGTGGATTGGTTCTACAACCATGTAAGAATGCTTCAGAACAAGTGTTGAATTTGCCAAAAGCAATGGGCTTGTTAGTGCACCTTTTAAGTTTGAAATCCAAACTCAACTCTCCCCTGTACTAAGTTTCAACACAATTTATATTCATGAAATGAACGTTCTTTACATTATACTGCGGCAAATGTGCAGCAAGTTGAAATTAACTGAAGTAATGTACAAAGACAAATTAATTGAGTACAGTATATAGAACTGTAAACAAATGCATTTCCCTTCATTTTCATATGCGAGTATTTCTCACATAGTCTTTCTATAGGGAGAAAGATATGCTATCAATCTCGCTTTATACCACAACTGAACGTAACAAGAAGCCAATGGACCTTAATCACCTGAATAACTTGCAAAATATCTAGAAGTACAGCCCAATCAAACAATGCATTACTATTCAAAACGGTAAGGATTAACTTTTTAAACGAAAATCAAAGTAAATAAATTTAACGTTTTCTCAATGTCAAGAGTAAGAGCATTCTAAAAACTTCCAAGTACAGTATTCTTTCCAAATAAATACTGCTATCTGAGGCCTCAGTATAGTCCAGAGGTACACAATATTGTATTTCATCAGAAAGCATTACAGAAAAGGGTAGGGAATTTCACAACATGGGTAAATAATACACGACCTCAGTAACAATGCACGAGGTACAGATATTTCTTCAGACATAAAGACAATTTCTAATGATTAAACACATTTTCATGATGTACCCATTTGGACCTGCTCTGAAGCCCAAATCCCTGGTCATGAATTTCACAATATTTGTACAGAGAGCAGGAACTTCATAACCATATATAGTTTTACTTCAAGCTGTAAATAGATAGAGAAAATAGTTTTTGTATAATGCCCCCTTCACATCTCCATCCTAGCACGGGACCTCTAATCCAGGGCCATGAATTTCACATCAAAGATAAAGACATCCTTGCTCTTCATCAGACAGTTTGTTTACTAGATGGTCCCGAGTCAACAAGCCTTTTCTTAAAATCCTTTTGAACAAATATTGCCTCATTTTAAAAGGTTTAGATCCCTGCTTTCTGATTCCAGGGTACAAAGACCATAAAAGAAACAATCTTAGATCCCCTAATCTGAAAGATGCTCTATTATCAATTTCAGATAAAAAAACCCAACAACAACCCACAAACTTGCCTACAAGTCGATTACGTTTGAATATCGACACACAAGGGACAACTACTACTCATAATACTACTAGATCGCTGGAGTGACTCGAGTCACCTAAAAATGCATACATGTATGATAAATTCAGAAAGACAATTTAGTTATTTACTATTAACATTTACACGAAAAAGAAAACTGCATTTATACCTCATCCAATATAAAATATTTCCACTTTTTTCTTCTGAAAGACTGGTGGTCTTGTATAACAAGCTTATAAGATGTTATACAGATATGAAAGGCATTGGTTTTGGTCCAACCCTACAACAAAGAAACAGTTTCTTAAAGATACAAAATACAATGACAAAATGTCATTATGATTATCAAATTGAAACTATAGAGGTATACACATTGTTTCTGTCATTCTGATTGAATACAGCATACAGCACTCAATGGATGATAACAGACATATAATCTAGGGGATTTCTCAACTACTAAGCTATGACAGAGCTAAGAAGGCTTTAATTTCCCCAATTCCTACCCACATGATTAAAATCCATTCAACATAAATATGCGCACCTGTCTCTTAAGCTTTCTTTCCTTTAGAGATCCATAATATGTGAGTATTTTGAATGCTGGACACCATTTCTTTATCTCCATCTCCCAATTAAGCATTACACTCGTTGGAACAACAATTAAATGGGGTCCCCATATACCTGAAAAACAGACATATTTCCAATGTCACACCTACATGTAATGTACAATTGAATTTCCAATGATTTTTTTTTTTTTTTTTAATTAAAAAGGGAGGTGGGTGGATCACTACATACTTTTCTCACAGGCCAAATGAGCTAATAGAGCAATCGTCTGAATTGTCTTTCCAAGACCCATCTCATCAGCCAAAATTCCATTCAGTCTTTGCTCATACATAGTGGCAAGCCAATCTAATCCAACATGTTGATATTCTCGTAATGTATGTTTCAGCAAGAATGGCACAGCTGTTTTAACCTGTAAGGACACGATATGTATATAAATTAAATAAATCAGAAAATAACAATAAAACAATTGTACATCTACACAAGATTTCAGACCTTATAGAATGTGCCTACCCTGAGACATGACAATTTCATAATGAGAAATGTCATAGCAATGGGCAGATATTATCTTGGAGATCGGTACAACCATTCTCTAAAAAGTAGAGAGCAGAGAGTACATCTCCAGATTTCATACAAAACAAACAAGACTTACAGTTGTTGTTTCCAGGGTGTAGCCTTTGGGTTGAAGACTTTGGGCCTGTGCTGCAATATCATTAATTTCTTTCCCTGGACCCTCCTGATCATAATCACCCTGTAACATTTTCATAAAATTAATGCGCAATGATTTATCCAATCAAATAAATCAACATCAAAGCTAATTACATTAACTCCACAAATTCCAGTTTAGATACCCTCCTCTTGCTCTTACCTGAGATTTAGAGTCATTGTCTTTCTGTGTTAAAAACTCCAGTCCAACATCATCTTTCTCTGCAGTGTCTTCTTCCATACTTTCTTCTTCTTCCTCCTCATCTTCTTCTAAATTCAAATCAGACAATTTTGAAATGACATTCATAATTCCCAATAAGTTCAGGACTATTCCAGGAAAGAAATATATGTCAGATTGGACAGGACATACATGTATACCAGCATCTATTTATGCACATATTAAATCTCTTCATATTCACACCCTATTGATGAAATTTGTAAAGCTATAATTAAGTCTATCAGGTATCTTCTTGTTACAACATACATGAGGACACCAATGTGGAGTGCAAAATATTGTGTATTATAGTATGAATGCAATGCATTGACTATTTAGAAATTGTGAGTGGATTGCAAGATGGAAGAGTTTAAAAGGAATTTTTTTCTATGAAACGGCGCACTGAGGCACTGATGAAATAGACCCATTATTGAAGTCCCCAGTACATTAAGAAGTTTTACATTGAAATTTCAATTCTAAGCCCTTTGACCTATCATTTTCATGCAAGTCGCTTTCTCATACAAGAAATGTACTAAACACCAGTAGTTTTTACCATCACTCTCCTCTTCCTCCTCTGAATCTTCCTCTTCACTGTCTTCTTCCTCTTCTTCTGGCATTTCAAAGTCACTGTCGTAAGCTCCTGCATACTTCTGATATAACTCATCCATGGTCATTTCACCTGTTTAACAATAATAAATTTAATAATAATAATAAATTAAGTTTTTAAAAAAATTTCCTTTCATCTGAAACGTTATCTTCTATTGTACATAAAGTGTGCTATTACTTTCATCCTTTAGATCTGTTAACTCCTTGGAATAATCTATTTTCTTTTCTTGTTCCTCCTGCTCAGCTATCGTGTCTTCTTCATCTTTCTCATCTTCAGTTGCTTTGAATTCTGAATCTTTCTCCTCCTGCAAGACAAAAGCTTACAAATGGAAAATAGACAATAAAGTCATCTTTAGTTTTAAAATTAAATAAAATGTGTTGTCTTTTGAATAAGTGCATGTCTTATGGTAAGACGTGCTGCAATTCAAAAGATAATTACTCTTCCCCTGCAAGATAATCCACAGTGACTAAAGCCACAATGGGAGTGTACTTGGGGATTTTATTAGGTTAATCTGATCTATTAAGTACCTCTTCATCTGGCACATCTGAGGGTAAGGGAACGGGATTTTCTAAAACTTCTTTTGGCAATGTTTTCAAGAGTTCCTCAATGGGAAGTTCACTTTCCTTCTGCAAAGCATCCAACTCTGCTTTGGTATTAAGCTGCAATACACAATGAATTCTCTAGTTGAATCATCTTTTCTATCTGACATGCAATGTTAATAATACCTACAATGCTATCATGAAGTTAAAGATCACAGGTTATTAAAATAAGCAATCACCTGATCCAGTTCAGCTTCTTCCTTTTCAATCGTCTCTTCATCATCGGATTCCTCTTCTTTGGTTGGTTTGAACTCTTCGTCTCCCGCATCACTGTGGGCTGGCGTTACTGTACTGGACCCGCTTCCTATCGAGGTCCCTTCCTTCTTTAGTCCTTCAGTTAGCCAAGTGGAATATTTCTCCGTTTGGTCCACAATAAAATTCAAGTGCAAATCCAAAGCTTTCTTTCTTTTCTCCTCTAGTCTTGCTTGTGCTTTGTACTGAACCACCTGCAATTTCAATGAATGGATAAAACATCATAATCCATACCAATGCAGTAAACATTCCACACAGCAAAAATTACAACAATGCAAGAAGAAATGTTTGAAAAACAGTACCCCTTGTTATAACTATAATGTACATATAGAAAACAAAATCAATAGTTGTCTAATCTTGATCTTTAGTTTTAGGTCAGACAATTGAATTGGCATATGCATGCCTTAAATGCCATGAAGCTAATTGTTCAATTGGACCTGAAATTGTATATGAGTCGTCCATCAGTCATGATCTATTTGCCCAAGAGTTGTACATAGAAAGGGTTTTTTGTTTATCAGTTCTCCAGCTGACAGGTGCAAAGCAGTACACCATTCTCAACACAGACTAATAATTTACAGTTCATGAATTTTATCATGTGATTCTTTACACACTCATAATATGTTTCAAAAGTCTTATTTTGATGAAGACTAATTTGAATTTATCTATGGCCATCTTCACAACACAGCTATTTATATCAGTATAGCTGGTCTTGGTAATAGTGGCCATCCTTCAGAAAATTCTGTATCATTCACAACCAAATAAATACATGTACTTTACCTTCTCAATATTGTTCCAGAATTCCCGAATCTGTTTAGCCATTTGACTAGCTATTTTTTTCAGTTTCAAAGCCTCTTCCTTCTCTGCTCTTATTTCTCTCTGTTCAAGATCTTGGAAATATTTGGATACCATTTTTGCTACCTACAAATAAAGACAAATAAACTTAGTAACTGCATAGAGAGAAGTAAACTCAATTTACAACTCTAATCCAACAGACAATTTATGTCATTTTGAGGATCATGCAAGCAGGTCGTTGGGTAAAATTATGGTCGGTCAGGTTGCTAGATATACAAATTTTTTTTATGCCTCATGACATCTAATACCTTTCTTGCAGCTGCCTTTTTCCATTTCCTTTCCTGTGAAAAATCAGCAGCTAACCACTGCATTTCTTCCAGAAGATAATCCCAATGTCCTTTATTTCTTGGAGGTTCTTGCACTTTGGGAAGTCTTCTTGTTGACCACAATCCCTCTTTTCTAAGTTCAGCAACTCTCTGCATCACCTGGGCTTCCTGCAAACAGGTGACCACAATTCAAACAAACTTTCTTCTAAGCATTCTTTTATCCAAAAATCATTTAAAAAGTATTCAGAGCCTGATGTTGCAATATTCATTGCCAAAACTGGCACAAAAAACCAGGCTTGGAAGCAGCATTGCATTATTCTTTCATCAATGTTTAGGAAAATTAATTGCCGATCAATTTCCTATTCAAAACACTTGATGACCAGTGTATTTCCTATTATCTACTCTGGTCCTTCCTGATCACAACTTGCCTGTTTCGCTCTTTCTACAATAGCTTCCTGTGTTCCTACACCTGGTGTGCCATCATAAACACCTGCTATAGTAGGGGTCTTCGGCTGCTGAATACTTGGAGATATGGGAGGTGATTTGGTAGCTTTTGTCACAGAAATTGATGCTGATACTCTGTAAAGAAAGCATCAATTTTACCTTAAATTCAAGCAAAAATCATATACTTATACCACAAAACAGTAAGTGGACAGTGGATCACAAATTCTCATCCATGCACTTTCTCATCGAAAACATTAATTTCAATTTGACACTATCCTTGCTACCCAGAGTAATGCAAATCAGTTTTGATATACACTACATAATTTTTAATTCCAACATTCATTTCCTTGTCTTTAAAACTTTAAAACCTTGTGAAGGCCATGCCCTGGCTATGGGAGTCATGATTTGAACATATATGAATCTTCACTATACAGTATAATGAATTATAAACTATGAAAGTCAAGGTTATTCTGTAGAAAAATGTGGAAAGTGCACTAGCAAAAGTAGACAAGACACAAATTTTAATAGAAAAGCTTACTTAAGTTTTCAGTTGAGTGGGTGTAAACCCCAAACTAAACAAAACTAAACAAAATAAAAATAATAATAACACCCCCCTCCAAAACCCACACACTGTTGAAAATCAAGTATTTACATGGGAGAGGCAGCAGCACTGGACTTGGTAGAAGACGTCTGAGCCAGTGAAGATTTGCTCTCTGTAATGGCCTTGGCTAGATGACTTTGGAGTTGTGGCATTGATACAGGAGCTGAGACAGTAATCGTGGTCACAGTTGTGGTAGAAACAGTCCTCTGAACGGGAATAGGCTGTATAGCACTCTTTGGAGCCGAGAGATCTGTGGAAACTGTACCTAATTTGGCATCAAAGAAAATCCAGAAATCTTTAGTCCAGAATACCCAAGGCTATGCTTAAAAATGATTACAAATACTGTACTAGTGTGTGTATTACGCATTGATGTGTGTACCTGGCAGAATAATGGGGCTGGCTTGAAGGAGAGGGAGAATAGTAGGAGGTTGCGAGAGATGCTGCACATGACCAAAAATCATCCCATGTCGTCCCCCTGGGCGTCGTGGATCAAAGCCTGCTAATTTCATATTCCCATGAAAGCACAAGACTCAAACCATTTCTCATCCCAATAGACTGTGCTTTACTTTACAAGCATACTTCTCTGTTTCCAAAATTACAAATTAAGCAAACCCCCCTAAAATTAATATCTTTTTCAAGCAAATTTGAAGTTTTACTAAGTTTAAATTCCTATTGAAGCTACAGCAACATTCAGCCAAGCACACACATCACAGAATAAAGAAAATGAACTCAAGGGATAGATTGAAAGAAAAATTAAGTCATTAAGAGAACTTCATTCACAACATCAATGCTTTACACTACAGTATGCCACAAAATGAAAAATAACTTATTGAGAGTTCAGTTGTAAAACTGTTTTTCAATTCTAGTGGAAATGTACCAAGGTTGCAAGCTGGATGCCTATGAGGAAGACATACAACGAAATACTCTGGTTGAATTGATCTTCCGTTACAATAGCACCCTAAAAATCACAAAATTTAAGGCGACTCCATGATTGTAACGGTTAGAATTTTGATTCTACCATTCTGAAATTCATCAGCAAATACATAATATTCCAGCAAGTTAAAAGTTCCACAGTGACACCTTCATTCTGTTGCGTACATAGGGTATCCCCCTTCCCCCCAGTCAATGACATTTTCTAGCCATCTTACTTTTTCCATATTTAAAATACTGTACAGGTTGAACATCCATTGTAAACACTCGCTTCATCTCCATTCCATGTTTACAAATTATAAATCATCAGCAATGATTCCAAAACAAAACAAAACCCAAGATACAAAGAGAATACAGTTAAGTCAAAAAATGCAGAATGAATGCAAAACAAGTGACCAAATGAAAACATAAATAGCAAATAAACTTTCAGGAAAGCTCAGTAGCAATAAAGGTAGGGTCGATTTTCTTGGACATATAAGATTTAACATATAATCTCTATCATTAAAACTATTGGTTTTTATCACAGTGCGCAATATTTTGTTTTTCGGAAAAAACGTTGCTAAATTTTTAAAAATAGCAAATAACTGAAAACTGCGGGCCATGTTCAGATTGGTTTTATTACTCCAGATTTGGGTTCAGTTCAGTCTGTACTATATTACTTGAAACCAGATGATGTTAAAATCTAAATTTCCCTTGATTTGTTAAATAATGTCAATGTGGACAAAATAAGGGCAATGACATTTCTAGTATAGATGTCACTGTAACGTCTAAAACCAAAGCCCATATCCATGAGTTATTTTGTAATGTAACAAAATACAAATAAAGGTTTTTGACGACCCGCATTAAAAAATCTTGAACCAACCCAACCCAAATTTTTTTGTGGAACCATTGCACCCCTAATATTGGTTCAGTCAATTAAATAACTTTCATGATAATCAAATATCAAAGTATTTAAGATTCATGAATATTTGTGTCAATTCTACTTGAGAATCCTTCAAACCAAAATTGATCTAGAATGGGCTCATTGAATAACAGCATTATAATACAAGAATCTGTGGAATCAAAGAAGCAGAGATTGTACATTAACCAAGCCTCTTGTAGGAATATATTAGATACAACATAAAGCACACATGCTAAGTCTGGTTAAATTCAAGAACATGTACACAGTTTTCAAGTGCATTCTTGCTTTAGGTGTAATTGAATTTGCATGCATTTTTTAAAAAAATCATTGTCATAAATGGTACCAAATATTTTTCAGGCATATTTTGTAACCCCTCCCTTAACTAAAGTTAGTATTCAAAGCAAATAATACATAACCATAAGACAACAAAACATGACTTACATTACTAAAATTCAAGACAATTTCTACATGTGAAATTTACAAATTTCCTAATGAACTTTCAATATTACCTTGTTGATTTAAGGCAGCTACAGATGGAGGTAGAGTGGTTGATATAGCTACAGGTGTTGCCAATGGGACATTGCTTCCACTGCATGTGATCACCTTCACCTGTCACAGATGAACAATGTATCTTATAGTCAAGTTCTATTCATCTATCCTACATGTATATCAAAAGCCTACATTTCAGCAACATGTTATAACCAACTCTTTTTTGTTTGTTTTTACCTCATTATTAATTTTTCTCTCCAAACTACTTTCTTCTTCATCATCACTATCCAAACTCCCGGATTTCAAAAAGTGAACCAACTGTGGAGTTGGTCTTTTCTTCCATGCAAGAAAATCCATCAAATTCCCTCCGTTTTGTAGGAAGAACATTTCTGTCAGGTTGTCTATGTATGGTTCTTTTATATCTATCATATTTTTATACTTCAGATCCAAAATCAATTTTCTATGATTTGCTATCTCCTGGGTGGCCGCAGGCTTTTCCTCTAACTTGACTTTCTTCTTGGGAGATGGACCAGACTGATTAGCATATGCAGTCAAGTTTGGAAAAGTTAAATTTAATGCCGGAGGTTTTGAATCTACCAATGGTCTACTACTAGACACTGAGGCTGAAGTACTTGTTCCCAGCATAGAGCTGGCACTTTTATGCGTTTGATTACTCATGGTCACTGTATGTTGTTGAGGTAGGTTGGGTCGAGAGCTTTGCCCTCCAAAAGAAAGGCTTTGACCGGTGTGGTGAATGGTTCCCCTGCCAACTGTGTTGCTTTTATCTCCTTCCATGGCAGTTCCTTGTAATGATCTTTGAAACTCTTCTAAACCAGCATTAACATCTGAAATTGAAGGACAAAATGTTTGAAAGTGTTAATTTAATGAGTATAACTCAGAATAACACAGGACTTCATTAATTGAATAAACAACAACTTATTTGATTACAGCAGATCTTGAAATGTTGTCCAAGTATAATTGACAATCATGTTGAGCATTACAGTCAGTGTTGTGCTTAACATTTGGGAATTTAGGGGCCATGTGGGCCCCTAACTTTTTAACTTTTACGGGCAGGGGTTGAAATTTTTTGAAGCAGACCTAAGCCCTGGGCTTTTTCTATTTTTAATCCTAAGCCCGAAAACTTTTTTGCCAAGTCCAAGTTTGTAAAGTATTTACAAAACCAAAATGCTGTATAGGCCTATTTCCAGGAGTAACCTCTCATCAACAGTATTTGCAATACATCATTATTGAAATAAGCATTCTCGCCATATTCTACCAAGGAAATTTATCAACCCAAGAGGATAAAAAGTTCCGTATCCACTTTTCCTCATCTTTCAAATCTTTTCTTCAAAGGGGGGGGGGGGGAGGGGGGGGGGGGAGTAGTTTCTTGCTCTAAACTTTCTGTCTCAGACTTGTCGTCATCTTGATGGCCGCTTTCCGTTTTCATGTAATTGTAAAATTATGGTCAAGTATAACCCGAATAATCCAGTCGTTCTAGTCGCTCACTAACGATGGCTCATAAGTCATAGAGAACACGAGATGATCCATTGAGGGCTTGAATTATTCGAGTTAAGGACATTTTGCTTGACTTTGTAAACAACGAAAAATTATCATTATCATTCTGACACTTGACTTCTGTTCTGTTAAAACGATTCTCAACAGCGCAGCTTCGACTAAGACTCGATCAATCTATCAAGGATGTGTATTTCAGCTCTAAAACTAAGCAGTTAAAAGTATTTATAGATATTTTTAAAAGCCAAAGAAAAAATTGGAAGAGAAAAATCATTTAACATTTTATGGAAAATATTTATTTCAGAAAGAGCTAAGCCCGTCGGACTTTTTTCTTTGAAAAACGGCAAGTCCGAGGTTACAATTTAATAAGTCCCGGGCATCGGGCTTAAGGAATTTTCAACCCCTGTACGGGCCCACATTGGAATCAGGAGCCCACATTACGATAATACCAATTTTTTTAAAAATTCCGTCAGAAAATAAATGTCAAATATTTTATATGCTCAAATTCTCTCTCTCTCTGTTTTTATATTTCGTCATGCTTTTTTCTAAACAACGTACCCCGCTGTCAGTGGTATCCTTCAGCCAAGGTCTAATTTTTACCATTTTTGAGAAAACGATAGGGATTTTTGGTCATACTCCCCAAAGTAACCTTTCCGGTCAGGTTTTCTTTTATTTTGGGATCAGAGACACCATCGATAAAGTGCTACCCCATGGGATCTGGACGAGACTGCAAAAGCCTAGGTCTCGCATCACGGCAGGTGTGGCATGGTAAAGATTCCTCCCTGCTCAAAAGCCATGAGCGCCTAGCACAGGCCTAAATTTAAAGCCCTTCATCGGCAACGGTGACGACACCACATGAGTGAAATATTCTCAAGCGGGACGTAAAACAATATACAATCAATCAGTCAATCGATAAAATGCTACATTGCGTTTATTTGAACAAGACACTAAAATTAATCTTGGTTAACACGGCGTTTTCTCAAAAGCGGAAGTAAATTATAAAATGCAAATGAACATGATATTTCCGGGGGAAAAAGTCGCTTGCCATGTGGGCGAAAGGATTTTCAATATCTAGTCGCCCACAGCAAATTTTGCTCGCATTGGCGAGTGGTTATCCACAACACTGTACAGTAGAAGAAATTTGAGCCGAGGATTTCAGTTACTTAAAGCCGCGACATTTCACCAGGTGCTGATTGAAAACCCTGGCCCTGTCATTGCTTAACATCATGCCAATAGCTTCACTGCTCTATGTCCAGAAGAAAAGATTTTACAAGATTAAATTAACTTTTAAACATCCCTCAGGCCCCTATAAAGAGACAACACAAATGAAATTTACAATTTTTGTTCACTTTCATCAAAATTGGTCCGATCATTCAAAAATCCAAAAATGTTTCAAGTTTACCACCAACGTACGACTACAGACAAAACCCAACTATACACTACACTGACCTTAAAAAAAGTGGTCAAAGCATGACCATCACCAAATGTTCTTGTCACATACATGCTTATCAGGACACATACAAGTAAAATGAAAATTAATATTTACTTAACTAGCAAAGTTTCACAGTTTTAGGGAAATTCTTTTAACCAACTAATTCAGTAGATGCTACTACAGTGGCTACTAAACTCAGAAAACTCTAAATGACACAAACTCTACCTGGTTGATTTGGTAGTTGCTGCTTTGTGGAATGCACATTGTGGACAAGAATTGTTTGTGGTAACCCAGATGGGAACACCACATTTTCGTCAACAATTTCATGTTGTTCTTCTGCCATTTGTCTATTGTCATTCTTTCAACAGCTCTGCAATGCCAACAAAGTAGTATTAAAGAGCCTGTAGTTAAATGCACAACACCAATATTTTCAGCATTCAGACTCAAGATATCTTAGTAAATTAAAAGTATGTAATATATACATTTTTTTTTTTCAACAGTCAGGCTAGCATGAAGTTTTCGGCTTACAGACCTGCTGTTGGGAATGTTTTTCCCTCCCCCAATACAAATTTAGACATAATTTCCTCTATTTCACCATATGTCACATCTGCATTAGGATCAACATATTTTAAATTTACTTTCTGTTGAGAAAATTTCATCACAGTTCATGTCTGTTCTTAGTAGTGTTTAATGCCCATGCAGGACAAAATGACGTGGAAAATGATTTTTTTTCTGATCACTTCTTAAAATCATTTGCTTTTCATGAAGCATTTACTATTCTAGACCAATTACATCGATGCCTAAAAAACACTACCAGTGGAAAGGGCTTGTCATAAGGAATACACATGAAATATGAAAACCCTAACGCTTACCATTCAAAAGTTATTGCCCATGTTAAAAGTTTGCGAAAAGTAGGTCATAGTCCAATGTCAACATCAGGAGGCTGGAGGTCAAATATTTTGCTACTAGTGGGAAAGGGCTTGTTATAAGGAATACACAAGTGAACTAGAGTGTTTTGTTTTATCAAAGACCCCCCCCCCTTCAACCTCCCATTTTTAATGTACTTCAGTCTTGTAATTGAATGGGGCAGTACAAGTGGTACATAAAAGGGCCTACAAAAATTAAATTTATGGAATGTCAATTAAAATCAAATTCTTGAAAACTTGAGAATTTGTTCTGCATAATATATCTACTAGTATGAATAAATTTACATTTCACAAAACAGTAAAAATAAATTGATTTAAATTACTTTCATGTCATATTTGTATGCTACAATCTAATAGTCTAAATGTCAAATTTCAATGCAGTGCATCTTGCTTAAAGCTTATTTTTGCACGCTTCAAGACCTAACTTTAAAGAGTTCCAAAAACTTACCTTGACTTTGAAGGGTCAAGGCCAATATAGTGTTTCACTTTAAAGTAATATTTGTATGCTACAAGTCTAAATATCAGCGGGTTCTTTTAAAGTTATGATTTGGACCTTTTTTTAGTTTGACCCCGAAATAGTAAATTAGGATCAAGGTCAAAACTTACATGCCATGTACTTTTTAATGTCATCTTTATCTGTTCCAAGTTTAAGTGTCGAAGAATTCTAGTTATGGTTTGGACCTTTTAAGTAAATTAGGGTCAAGGTCAATAAAATGTGACAGTGTTTGTGAAACACTGATGCCACCAGACAGCGCTACCACTGTAAGGGGCTTGCCATATAGAATACACATGTGAAATTGAAATGGGGCTTTATTACCTTCCATTCAATAGTTGAAAGACAGAGACAGTGGGTCAGACCAAAAACAACATACATAACCCTGGATCAAAGATTCCGGGGGTATAAAATTGTAATTTGTGAAAGAGATTTGTAGAGAATAAAGAATAAGTGTATAAAGTGGAACCTTAGTACGGCCCCCTAGAGACCCTTAAAAAACCTGAATGCAATGATTGCTACAAATATATGTTTATTACGTCTCCAAAATGTAAGAAATTAATTACAGTCAAAATATATTTATATGCTATACAAACATGCAGAATACGTACTGTACAATTAAACATTTATAATAAAGCAAGATCTGTCTCATCGCAGAATTTAAAGATTAATTTAAAAATGTTGCAAATGCATTTATCAAACTAAAGTTGCAACATTTTCTAATTAATCTACCCAAAATTCACATGCAACTACATGTGCAAAATCATTACTTTCAAAGCGGATTTTATTTTTTTTTAAACGAATGTTTTGCTAGATCCCCAATCCAAATGACCGACTGTAGAAAAAAAAATATGGTGACTGGTCAGTAATGGTGGTAGCCACCAGCAGTTCTTGGTCATTCTACGCCAGGTCCAAAAACGCAAGGAATGTCGATGCTTGTTTCACTTTGAAATATTTTTAAATGTGCAATGACAAATGCAATCTCAGGTATGGAATGACAAAGAAAGGCTTTCTATTTTAAGCTATTACAAGTATACATTGCGCCGGGTATACCGGAGCCTTCCCATGAATCAATGTGCGCCATTTTGAATGCGTAAATATCATAGCTTACCACCAAAAAGAGTTACAGATTACTCGTTGAAAACCCATCCATCTTCGGTCAGAAACCCTCAATCCAACCTAATCAGTTACTCAACGACACATTTTATTGCACTGAGTACCATAGTTCGTTTTCTCGATGTAGGCTTTTGAATAAAATTATTTGCGGATGTTCCTTTCTTTGGCTACATAACGCATCCACTTTGCGCCACTACCGGAATTAAGTTACTACGCATGAGCAGAAATCGATCTCTTCGGAGTTCTTAATTTTTTACTTTATGAAAATACACACCATATCAGAAGGGTTCCGAGGAAGAGAATGAGATATTTTCATTGGTTTATTGTTACAATATGGAGGACGACGATGAAACATGTGCTATTGCAGAGATAAAAAACAAAACACAACAATGTTTTGAAAGTAGAAAACATGCTAATTATCTCTTGGACATCATTGGGCAATCTGAGGTTACGTATTTCGTGTATGACATTTTAGAAAATTGATAGGTAAACAGTAGTTCGATACTTAGGTTACATGATCATGAGGAATACTGTAGTGTATGTTTTGGTAAACCAGACAAACCAGTCCGAGTACTTGATCGGAGATAAAAGATTATCCTAGGTTGATATATTCACTAGGTTGATATAATTCAGGGTGTGAAGACATTTAAGGAAGGGGAAATGTAGCGGTCAAATGAGGTTAGTCGCCGGTGGCCTGATAGAGCACATAACTGGAGGTGTATCGTGTAGCTGTAGGGGCCTTGGTTCGAATCCCAGGTTTGTCTGTTGAATTTTCTCCCTTCCTGTTACATTTGGTGCCGTTGATCACCCCTTGACTTGCAGGTGAAAGTCCTGCCATGGACATAACTACCTGGGTTGTGTGTCTTCAAGGGTGAAAACAATTTAGCGAGGGAGGAATATAACTGACAGGCGAGTTCGATCATTGGTGGCCAGTTTGCTCAGTTGGTTATTAGAGCTCCTGACTAGAAATTGAGGTGGCCTGAGTTTAAATCTGCAAGTTAGTGAATGTGCTGTTTTAAAAATGACATGATAAAACAACACATACAAAATAAATGGCACGTCAAGTATTTTTCATAAGAGTCCATCAAGATTTTAAGGAACATCTTCAGCAAAGAAATATCTGAATGGTTGGGAAAAAGGCAGCCCTAAGCCTATTTTAGGCACGGCATCTGCCGTAAACTGCCTTAAAG
>CAJDSM010024471.1:0-13520 GCA_903981925.1 Ostrea lurida | reverse complement strand
TGAAATGACCCTCCGAAAAAGACGGTGTCAAATGTACATTCATAAGAAAGAGAAAACGTCATATCACGCCAATCGCCTTATATGGAAATAGATCAAAACCACGCCTTAATGGTAGTTACATAGCTTACGGACTATTTTTGAACTGTAAATATAAATCATCACATCATACTTATAATTTACTAAATAAGTATGACATTGTAACAAAGGGAAACAGGCCTGTAATACATCGGCAAACACAAAATACAGTACTGCGCAATCCCACATCCAATGCACTTTGTTATATTTCTTATAGGTTGGTAATATATATCTGCTCACACTGGGGTCCCGATTTGACAACAGGAGGACCACCACTTTGAAATGTTCAATTTCGGGAAAATGCCGCCGCACTTTAAAAACCGGCAAATTCCACTAGAACACATCCGATTCAACAGAAGTCACAGCTGGCGAATCCGCACCCGACAAAAGGTCACACGTGAACTTCGAAACCATATATCAAGACACTCTAAATAAAAGAACATACAATCTACACGAGTCCACGATACGATAAGTTACCAACACCGAATGAATCTCGGGCGCAGTCCGAAGCGTTACCATGACTACCTTAGAATTACTGTTCGATAGGACGTTACAGCGTTATTCAGTCAGCTGTAAGACAGAATATTTTATTAGTAAAGATTGGAAATGTACAATAAATGTCAGACTACGTGTACAACAAACAGTGACAAAACATTCTGGTTGTGGGAGCACAATCTAAAATAATCCACTGTGTCGTGCACTGTTTACTCTCTTAATATCAAAATAGATTCTCCAGACAAGTTCAGAATAAATCACAAATTAGGTAAACGACATTCTAGAAACAATAATACGCTCCTGTAAATTTTTGTCATAACCCTAAGCAATAATGTCAGAGGCCACGCATTTCTTTCGTTCGTAGTAAGTTGCCATTGTCCACTTCAACTTGAATAGAAAAGCAACGATAATTCATCAAAATTTATTTCTTTAGACAACTTGGTCACTAAAAAACCCACTCGGCTATCTCGCGACTTCGGAAACCCTTCTAGACCAGCGTATCTAATACAAAGGCCATCCGGAGGCATTGCAGCCTACTACACTGTTGTGTTACCGATAGACAACCGGTGCATTTTCGTTTACTCGTATTCCATCTTGAATGAATTGGGCCAATTGGTAACATATAACGAGTAAAGACGACGAAAACACGAATTATTAGATGTCTCACGAGCATACACAGTAAATGCCTCAACAAGAACTCATTACGAAAATGGACTTCGGGGAACCATTCCCGCATTTTGTTGGCCCGTGCCAAAGATTTTCCCGCACTCACCTAAGCACGAATAGCCGAGATGTCACGAATCAAAGATGACACGAATTTTGTTAACTTTCCCAACGGTTTTTTTAAATCGGTACAGTCGGCAAATTTCTTGTTTGTTGTTTACATTTTGACCGGGAAGATTTCGTGGCTCGCTTTTTTATCGTTTATATACATGTATTTGATTTTCTTAAAGAAATCAGAGTGTAATAAAATTCTCAAGATACAGATTATGCTACTTTAATGCTATTGAAATCGAAGTAAAATCAATTGGATATTTGGAATGAGCATGTGGACTATTACCCTAATTGTAAATTTCATGACCCTAGGGGTAGGGATTTTAGTATTAAGGTGGGACCAAAATAGTTAGTGGTGAAATGTGTTAACAATTGAATCTTTAGCTTTTCTTCTTGATCACTAGTATTTTAATTCTTTTCAGATTTAGCATTATCATCTTTGGGACAAGGAGGGACCATACCATACATTGTAACAATACGGAACTGTTACACCCCTGGGGTTTTAGGGGCGGCGAAAAGCTGACAAAAACTGTCACATTTTCAAAGATCCTCTCTACACCACACATCTAAGAGATAAAACAAATACTTGGTTATAATGTCCACAAATCTGTAACAATCATGTCCCAGGGTCAGGGGTTCAGGTCCACTGATCAATGTTCGTTATTTTCACCTTTTAAAAAAACAAAAATCATTCTAATCCCGCTTAGATACATGATAGAAGACCTATATCTGAGACGTACTTTTTATGTGTCTCGACATTAACATTAGATATAGCTTCGCCAATTTATATATAGCTTATGATACTTCTTGAGATACTTTTGTGAACTTGACCACTGGTCCTAGGAATCATAGATTTAATAAATACAAATCAATTGATTTATATATAAGCAAATTGCCTGTAATGGATCTTGAGAAATAATTGATATGCTTTTACCTTGCAATATGCCTTCTACGGTAGGAGGTCCTAGTATGGCAATACATTCTACACTACGTTTAAAAGCTGTATACTTCTGCCAGATAATTTTTACAGTGGATTTATCTTATTACAGTAATCGACCCTGTACCAAAAGAGGTGTGAAGCTTTGTTTGAACACTTCAAACACCTAACCGATATATGCATTAAACTCAGCGTTACGGCAATGTGGTTCTTGATATAATTATGTATATATGATGCATATAAATGTTGCAGGAGGACGAGGTTCAATGAGTAAAGAATAACATTGTACCACATCCAAATGTCACCAAATGGTTTTGTCTGTGTGTTCGTTTGTTTATTTGCTTGCTTGCTTTCTTGCTTAAGTCCCATTCGATAAATTATAACTTGATGGAGAAGTCAAGCTTTTTCATTTTAACTTATGTGCTCAGTTCACACATTTTATTTGCTCAAATCACAATGAAATGGAATACGAAATTCCATGCATTAATAAAAGAATGTATTTAGGTATGAAAATAAACATAGTGAAAGACGGAAACTGTGATTTTAGGAACTAATAGACGTACAATTCTGAGATTGAACGGAAAAAAGTATACTAATTCACTCAACGTTTAATGAATGATCAAAATTAACAATGAACGTCACGTTGGTCGCACCTTAGTGATGCATTATTTAAACTAGTTGATAAGAAAAGTGTGTCACAACTTTTTTGTGTCAAATCATTTACATTGATGCAGGCTACATATCTTCGGCGCATCGATTCGATCAATTTGCGTAAGATTGTTGTGGCACTTTCTGCCATTATTATATTGAGCAGTGATCGCCTACCCAGCAGACATAACATAAGACGTCTTTTTTAGATTGAAATCTGGTTATGACGTTACAAAACTAAATTAGAATGTCTGAAAGACGTCCTTTTTGATACGTCATTTCAACGTCGCAAAACTACGTTGTTTTTACGTCTTAGTGAGGTTCGAAAGCGGTGACTGTTTACGAATACGTTTAAGAATACATTCTTCGTCCGTTAACATCATAAAGACGTAATAGTGTGACATTATATATGTATTGCCCTGAAAAGACGTCAAGGATAAAACGTTGAAAAGAAGGTCAGGTAACAACGTCAAAACAATGTGCAAATACAACCTAGAAAAGACGCCAAACTAACGTAAACCTGACGTCTTTTAAACGTAAAACCAACCAATTCTGCCTGCTGGGTAACAACGATATTTTGTTGCAAACCCGCTTCAGACATGCCTACTTCACGCGGCCTGACGGTTTCCTTCAGCCGCGGTCTGACTTTTACAAATTGATGTATCTGAAATGTCTGAATTTCTATTAATACAACCTTAGAGTGGATACTTTTGGATTTTATTCTCAACCACGTTTCGTTATAAGTCAATAAGGGAAATTATATTGTATGCATTTAAGCATGACAACGATGAGTAACTAACCACTGGACCATGCGAACACTCGCCTTGTGCTTTACTTAACTTATGTGTAAATATGTGTAAAATATCAGCAATGAAATTGTTTTCAAGTTTTCTAACACACAGTTTCTTTTTTCCGTTAATATGTAAAGGCAAACATAACGAACAGTGATCAATCTCGTAGGTCCCAAGAAAAAATGCCTGCCCAATGGAATTCCAACAGACTGTAGAAGACATGAATGTAAAAATTCACGAAGATATTGTCAATGAGAAACTCCAGCATTGTTTAAATATTAACTTCAGGGTACTTGTGTGTAGAATCAGAGTGGTGTTTAACAAAGTATTATATGTAACAATCGTGTTAATTATTTCAATGATTTCCCTTGTGACACGGTGACAAAGAGTTTGACTGAATTTTACTCAACTCGCTTGAATCGTGTTAATTTAATAATTTTATTGATAAACCTGTTTTACTGCTTTTAGTATCAATTGCTTATCAATAAAATGGCGAGGTAAACAATGTATTAATCATAACCATAGTCCCAAAGATCATATACAAAATCGAGTGTAGAGCAACACGACCCTCGACAAAATCGAAGTAGGATCAGGTGCCATGGGAGGAAGTAAGCATCGTCTGCTGGACCCGGTCACACACCGCCGTGACTGATTTGTTCATAACCCCTTTGTCTATATCTGTCATTTTCTACTAGATTGAACTAGGGTAATCCCGTTACTTGTTCGCTAAGACTCACGCGGCGGTTGACCGGTCAGCAGACGATGCTTACTCCTCTCATGACACTTGAATCACTGCTTTTCGTTTTGTTCGAAGGTCCGTGTTGCCCTACACTCGATTTTGTGTGTGTTTTTTGTCTATGATTACGTTTGATTTACTTTGTTACTTCGCATTTTTATTTCTAATATAAATTGTAGGATACTATTAGATCTCTGGTCAAAACAATATAAATATTATTAAATGTGTTTTTAAATATCTCCAAGGCTATCCGATCGGCTATGTAGGAGAAATATACATTATCCACCCTCTTGCATGTATATCCGCTATAACTTACTTGCTTGATAACAATGGGATCAACTTACTTGCTTAATAACAATGGGATCCTTCTGTCCTGACAATATACAAATCTGTAACTGGCAATGAAGCACTGTACAAAGTTCTAAGTCTACCTGATAAGCCAACTAGGATAAGTGTTTTCAAGTAATTATACATCCACACCCTCAAACACCCACTATATAATGTGTAGGTGATTAATTGGATCATCCAGCCCTGACAATACGCAGCAAAACAGCTAACCAATCGGCAATCTTTAATTTATACTTTGCAGCAATTTTGCAGAAATGATAAATTCTAAGCAATTATAGTACATGTACAAGAATTTGAAAAGTTCGGTTAATTTTTTAAGAGAACAGACTCAGACTTTCAACATCGCGGTATACCCACAGGTGCAGAGCACAGCACGACTATTTAAGGCATATTGTCTAACAAAATCTCAATATCTTTTATTTTCACTTAGAATGCATTGAATTCTAAGATTATGATAATATTGAAATAATAATTGTATCAAATGCTTTTTTACTGTTATTCTAGTCCAAACTAAGTAAAATATATTTTGTTGAATTCCTTGTCCAGGATGATGACAATGTCGATTGGCCCGCCTTTATCATAGGACTCCTAGTATTTGAACTCGTTCGGAAAGCAATTCGCGCATGCTCCAAAGCAGTTACCAAGGGCATCAAACGACAAAAAATTCTCAAATGACACAGCACAGTGAAAATTCAATTTTCAAGTACATATAAACAGGAAGTTAAAAAAAATATACAGCAGTTCTAGAATATATCTAAGTAATAGAATGTGTATTTTTTCTCAAACTGTTAACCTTGCTGTGCTACCAGCATTATGACGTCCGTCTTCGACGTTGTCGCAGTTATCGGAAACGTCATCAATCTTGGTATATTCCTATAATTTAAAATCAGATTCTCTGGGCAGACAAACTTCAAGAAACGACAAATATATCATATTATTTTAACAATTTACCATTTATACTCCTTTTAATCTGAGCCTCCTTGTCAATGCTCAATTGCGTTAATAACTAATTTATTGTATAGTACCGCGGTGTAATAAGAATTTGTTTATATATACTTCACATTGTCTTTGTCTATCTATGTGATCTGTATTTTTCTACTATGTATAAATGATCCAGCAGGGTTCTACATATATATTTATATTATTTCTAAACTGCATTTACATGTGTTTGATACACATTTACCTCAATTAAGTATGTGAACTATTTGTTTTAGCTCTCAATTCCAGCTTTACATTTTTCCCCCATTTTTATTTTGTATTAATTGGTTATGACTTATTGTACACTTAAATGTTCATCTACCTATATCTTGAGTACATAGAGACGAGATTGATATAAGCCTTTGGCTTGTTTCTCAATCTTTAAAATTCTTGTATGTAATATGAAATGAATGTATGAATAAATATTGTTTAAACTAAAACTAAAGACACGCACGTGGATATCAAAAACCCCATGTTCAAATTTAGGTCTCGGACATACTACATGAATTTGTTTTCTCTCAGTGAAGAAAATTTATGTGTGGAAAAATATCTTACAAAAGCATTTACTGGGAATTCAGAAGTTTTACCACTCCATAGATGTATAGATAGGGGTAGGAATGGTCAATTCTTTTTTATGCAGGTCCGTATACTCGGGGGGGGGGGGGTACACACAGAGGTTGCGGTACAATAAGGACAAAATATGTACGTATATTTGAAGATGATGCCATTCTGGTAGAACATCTAATAACCAAACTTGAATATATTTTCCGTATTTACCGCGTTTTAGATCTAAATATAGCAATAATAACAACGCTCTCTTTGTTGCATTTGCTGCTTTCAATTTCGTCAAGTCCGATTCAAACCAGATCAACAACGTTTATATCAGTTGATAGACATATATATATATATGTATACTTATTTATTTTACATATAAGCCATGCGTGCATTTGAATGATTAACAGACGTCCTTGTAAAAATCAACGAACTGTTGTTACCTGAATGTTATATGTCCTAACTCGCTCTGACTGCACTCTTTTCTTTTCCCGATATATACATACACATTGGCAGTGCATGAATTTAAATGTTTTGTTACCATATATCATTTTAACTATTCAGCAATACGAATTCCAAACAGATAATATTTTTTTATTCTATTTATTTATTTATTCATTTTTAACAAATAATTAAAGAACACGCTGCCAGATCGATAGCGGCCACACTGTAATAACGCGGAGGGGAAAAAAAAAACGTGCGTTATACATTCTTTTTTACGCCGTTTTCTTATTATGACGTAAAAACTCAACAAAGCCTGGTTTTATGATACACATCTACAAATGGCAATGAAGCATTATACAAAGTTTCAAGTCTACCAAATTAGCCATATGGAGTAATGTTCACAAGTTCTTTACACTCTCATAACCTCTAGATCCACCATAACTGTGCGGAAAATGATTAAATCCTCCTGTCCCAACAATAATTATGCTGATCTGCAAATGGCAATCAAGCACTGCACAAAGTGTCAAGTCTATCCGATAAGCCATATAGGAGAAGTGTTCACAGCAATTTTACACCCTCCAGCCCTGCTTGATACACCATGATATGAATGGAAACTGATTGAATTTCTCTGTCCTAACCATATGCACATCTACAATAATGATTAAGAAGAGTTGCACAAAGCATCAAGTCTATCTAATAAGCCATTTAGGAGGAGAGGCGTTCACAAAATTTTGTGACAGACGAACAAAAAGTACAAAGACGGTCTCCCCCGGAAAAGGGATATTTTATGGGTCTACCAAAGAGCCGCGCCCACAATACAAAGATTAGAACAAACGAGAGACAGCCCACAAATGGGTTAGTTTGTGAACTGGGATGATTCTCGAGTGCACAAATGTCACCAATACATGCAAAGTAAAACAATAAAGTCAGTATTCGAGGTCGATGACGTCTGTAAATGAGTGAACTGTGCACTGGGTGATTAATTCGCAAGTGCACTAGCCCGCCATGTTATAACAATGCAAAAGCACATTTAAATCAGTAATTATATAATGATTTCACAAACCGTGAAAGCAAACAAAGATTGAGCCATACTGGTTAAGGGGCCAATATTCCATGTCTTTAAAACAATTCAATCAATTCGAAATAAACAACAAAGTTGACAGCCAATGTCATCAATGGTTAAGGGGCCAATATCCCCTGTTTGCAATGTTTATAGGCACTCCTCCAGTTGAGCTGGGGTGCGACAAACACGCCACATGCAGGATCAAAGAACCTTGCAACCGCCACCAAAGGAGCGCCAAAAAAAAAAAACAGGCTTGGTGACGGTCGACAGTACCCCAACTCAAGTGGTCACTGCAGCCAGTGCTTTGTTATCATGATGGTAATTAGGTGGATACAAATTACAACCACCATGAGTGAAATATTCTAACGCCCTTTGAAAAGTGTCATTACCTAGTTTGGCAAGGTGGACCCCATCTAGATCCAAAAAATACGGTGGGTTTTTTTTGTCATGAACTGTAGATGTTTGATATAGCCCCCCACCCAAGGATGTAACGGCCAATATGGCAGTCCTATCCAATCTGAGCCGAATATCCTCCATTGCCCTTGCGTGACCTTACCAATAGCTGCTATTTTTCAAATAGGTAGTTCTCTGTTGGTTCGCTTATGATCAACCCGGCAAATTCCGGGAAGAAAAAGCATAATTATGAACAGTAACGGGTTTGCAGTGTTAAATCTACATATTTTCAGACAAGCTTCAACATGTGATAATATATAAATTATGTCCCGCTCTCATATCCCCATATTATTGTTGCCCCTTTAATAGTAGTATGTATTACTTAAGCTTTTTTTCATGATGTAAATGTCTGCTTTTTCTACTGAAAACAAAACAAACAACCCAGGAAAATATTCAAGAACTTTACATTTTATAATTGGCATTGACATTCTGCAGTCGAATGGAATGATACCTATATACTTAATGTGTTCCGATCCGTGGCATCCGTGGCAGACATTCATATACCACTGTCAGATACTTGTAAGTCCCGACACATGGGTCTCCAAATACACTATTCGATGCATGCAAGGAACACTGAGGTTGGCCCATGCATGTTGCATTTACTTGAACCATTGAAGTTGATGATTGGCAATTTGTATCACTCATCAGATGAGGAGCTGCTGGACATTTGGATTTTTCAATCCTCCCGTAATTTGCCGATGTGATGGACATGACAGTGCCGGGATCACATTGTAGATAGAGACCCGTATGTTCACAGATGATCACTTGTGAATCGTATGCAGTTATACCTAAGTAAAAATATCATTACCGTAATTAAACTTCATTTAAGTAATCATTATATATCTAACTATTGTAATATTTCTGCACCGAGTAATTTAGTCGTACATACTAGTTATAAAACATCTCTGCATGTTTATTCACCACAGTATTTACTGGGGAAAAATCAGTTTGAATTTCAAGTTGTTTTTCAAGCACCGCAGAAGAGTTTTCAAAATTGGAAAACCATATTTCGATAGAAATATTCCATTATTTTGCTTTTATTGCAAAGAAAATATGTTTATAGATACATGAAAAAAAATTATTGCTTTGCGCAATGAATATTCTCGTTATCGCTTACACTACACAAAATGAGAATATATATATTTGCTGGACAACTCGCCCCTAAGACAACTCGCCCCAGAAACAACTCGTCCCTTATCAGAACAACTCGTCCCTCTCAGTTTAAGACAACTCGCCCAAACTTCAAGACAACTCGTCCCCTCGCAGGACAACTCGTCCCCAATATTGCATTCAAATATATTATCACACTTTATGCCCCCTTTTTGTTGATATATATTTAGTTGTATGAATTTTTGGTGTGTGTTTCAGTCTGTTTCTGTGATTGTACAAAAACAACACTTTTTTAAAGAGTAGAAATACGCCTCATTTTATTCATATAACACACAAATTGTATTTTTAAAACAATGGTATATGATATTCATAGTTCTACTGTTCAGTTCCGCATAAGAGCCCATATGCTAATCGCTTCAGACCACACAAACTGAATTTACTTGAAATAGCCAACACAGCCTAGTTTTTCTTTTTTTTTCACAAATGACCGGCAGACAAAAGCGACAGCAAGGCGTGGGCCGAAGATTCCCAAATCAGAACAACACATCCCAAAAAAAAAAGGTCCAGGATTTAATTCATTATAATGTTTAATCATAGTTCAAAATTTTGTATATGTTTTATCATATGTTTAAACATATGTTAAACATATGAATTTTTCGACCTATGTTAACATATGTTTGAAGATTGTTCATGTGTTAAACTTATGCTTTGAAACAAATGGTGAAACATATATTCAAACCAACAGCTAAATAATATTTCACCAGAATGATCCAGCCAAAAAGACATCATAGTTACAAACATAAGTAAATAAAACATATGCGCGTTATCAAACACATGAATACTGTCTAAAGCAATATTCCAGGCATAAACTGACAAACCTATCCCACACACAATATATTACCAAGTAGGATAATGAGAAATATATCCATTTGATTTCGGACCTGAACAGAGCTCACTGCAAGGAGTGCATAAAGTAACACCACGGATGCGAACAGAAAGAATATTGCTCCATGCCAATGGCACAACCTCGCATCCTGCCCTTCCTCTTTGTCGTGATGTCCGTTGTTGCCCTACACTCGATTTAATGTGTGTTTTTATTGGGAATTGTGATTACGTTTAATGTAGCTCAATACACCAAAATTTTAGTTTAATGATTCGTTAAGCCACATTCAATAAGGCACGTTTCCCCTCGAAAAAGTAATACAAAGCTCTCCAATTATTTTATATGAATTTATGTGATTTTTCCCAGAATAATGAAAAAGTTGTTTTTCTTTGCAAAAAAGAGATTTCTAGAGTCCAAAATTTTGCTGTGATTTCGATGTCACACACCCTCCACAAAAATAGAAATGTTATAAATAAACCAAATACTCTCAATGACAACAACTACAGACATATACAATCCGGGTTTTTTTAGGACAATAACATAAAACCCACTCACTGATACACCAAATAACGAAAAAGATCATGATATTTGCTTTGATATGCCTTTTTAAGAATCTATGGAAATAATCATTCACCTAACCACTCGCCACTAGGCACCACACACCCAATACTCGCTCCGCCAGACAAAGACACAATATATTATTATAAACAAAAAGAAGATTGAGACCATGAACTAGCCACAAAATATTATAAGAAAAAACGATCAGGATTAAGTAATATTACCTCAAACATATATAACCAAAGAACGCACCTACGAAACATATACACAACAAAAAAAGTCATAGAGAGCATCTGAAATAAAGAAAAAGCTAACAACTTCCAATGACTGATCACAACAACAATGAAGCATTAATACATTATCCTAAATACCTCTATTATAAATGGAAAAAGTAAACTCCTCTTGATCAAATAGTCCCAACTATTAATTTACCAGTAATATGACTATTCCTCCAGTCACTAATACAAATTCAGATCGGAGAGATCGAGTACTTTATTCTCTCTCGCTGAGAAAATACAATCTCACTAATATAGCCGCAATTATATATCGAAAATTACAAAGAATATCAATTCCAAATTATCATTCTATAAAGCCAACTAATAAATACTTGATTCTAACGTGAGCGCTGAGTATACATGTCGATATTATAATTACTATGTTATAATATATTATAGAACGAAATTTTAACATCCATACCATTTAAAACAAATATCAGAGACAATAGCAGCTTGCTCCAATACTCGTGAAATATTCTCTAATTACTCGTAAAAAATTATCTAAAAATATGCAAATGTCTGAGCTGCGGCATCGTGCTGTGTGCATGTTTATTAGAATATTCATATCATGCACATATCACAGCGAAGTTTGATACTAGAGACCTGCGTTATTTGCAAAAGAAACAACTTTTTCATTATTCCGGGAAAAAATTCACAAAGAAAATCATTATACAAATAATTGAGAACTTGTATTACTTTTCGAAATGTGAAACATGCTTTCTTAAAAAGTGCTTAAATGTCCATGAAAAAAAATTTAATTGAATGGCCTCCTTAACACATGTTTACTTCGCCATTCTATATCTACTCTGATCAAAATAAATACGGCTATAAGATTTTTGTTTTTGTATTTATGTATAATTAATGTGATTAATGTATATGTGATGCGTGAATATTTAACTTCATGTAAATTAACCATCACACTATCAAAACAGTATTTTGAAAAAAAATAACCTTGTCATTAAGTTCACATTTCATAATTGCAATAATGAACAAAGAGCTCTATATAATTTTAAATCGTACAAAAGCATGATTCAGTCATATAAACACATCTAATGTCCCAGTAAATGTGGCGGGTGAATACCAGTTACTGGATTCCAAAACTTCACAAAACCTTAGCAAAGATTCAATGCTTTGTATAGAACATGTTCTGCTTATCCGTCTTACAGAAATATTGATAGTTGTAAAGGAGAAACTTCAGAGAATGCTGCACAACTTGCCCTCAAGACAAATCGCCTCCGGGACAATTCATCTTCTCTCATGACAACTCGCCCTCACCCAGTTTAATGAAAATATATTATCGCACTAAATTCTTTTTGTTGTAGTTGTACAAAAATATATTTTTAACAGTACAAAGACACTTTAGTTTATTTCATACTGCAACATAAATACTAATAAAAATTATAATAAAAAATCACACAAAAATTATATTTGAAAAATAGTGTAATATTTTCATAGCTCAATTGACCACGATATATATGTACTGTAACTGATCTTTAAGTAATAAATTATCAGAAATAAAAAAAATCCGCATTTTAAGATACTATATGTGTCAAATATATGCGAGTATGGTTCGCCGTAGATTGTTAGACGACGGCGTTGGATTGTTTGCGATAAACGCAATTACCTGCATTGCTATACTAGAAATCGCATGACAGAGATCAAAGTCAACAAACGACTACGACTAAACGGTTTGTTGTTTTTATTAACACTCAGTAATATAAAAAGTAATGCAGGTATTGAGGGTAACATAGAGAATAATTTCACCCCTCGAAAAACCATGGCAACCTCGGCTAACGCTTCGGTTGACAATGTTTTGTCGGGAAAATGTTCAATGTTACCCTCAACCACATAATGTATGCTATGCTTAAATTGATGTGGCGGCCGCCAGTTAATCTATGTGTCGGCCGCCACATAAATATATTAATTCTATACCCTGGCACCAACCGGCTTCAGTACATATCAAACTGAAAGTCTGGGGGGGGGGGGGTAGGGGATTTGGGCGACTATTATTTTTGTCTTCTACAATTATATTAAAAGTGTAAACACTTGCCAACCGATGTGTAAGTGTGAGTATGACAGTGTCTGAGCTTATGTTACCTTCTCCTATATGTCAATATTTATGAAGAAAATATAATAAACTATAAAAATAATTTGCGTATTAAAACGTTTCGATGTAATAGTGGAAGTAAATTTGTAGGAACTCTAAGAGTAAGAGTCCTTTGTCGACCGGTCACTCCCATTGTGAGCCTGTTGTCTTGACCAGACAAACAGAGTAACCAGTAATCAAAATATGTGCACAAACAAGGGCTTAAAATTGATATGGAACAGCTCTTTAAGAATATTACTCTATTATATATAATTTTAAAACCTTACTTAAAAAATTTCAGTGACGTCATCCAT
>CAJDSM010024469.1:10528-23958 GCA_903981925.1 Ostrea lurida | reverse complement strand
TCTTCTCTGAAATCAGAAAACATGGAGACTGTCCTTTATAGCGTGCTTCATTCCTCCTGAAGCTGCAGGAGCAGGTGTTACTAGGGACTTCTTACTTTGTAAATCTCTCTTTAAAGAACTATAACATATGACAAATCTGTCTCACTCCATATGTAGTGCAGGAAAAAGTCTGGTATTTAAACTAAATCAATACTTGACATGTTAAATCTGGATTAAGAACAACTCAAAATTCATTCACGAACACACATATACACATTTACTACATTATCAACTGTTGAATAAAACCTTTTTTTATAAAGCTTGTAAGGAGTCGCTATAGTTTTATCCTCATTACAAATTACACAGTCCGTCCTTAACCACAACACATCCTGTCGTTTGTTATTTATCAGGCTTGTACAAATTTATAATTTCTTTTAACACCATAATTCTCCAACTATGCGTGCTGTGATACAAATCTATCTTACAAAAACAATTTTGTTTTATGTATTTATCTGGCTGCCATAAAATACATTTTACTTACACGGGCAGTCTCAGGTGATGATATGATCTATATGCAATTCAGCATTTTACTCCTATCTTACACAGTGACGTTTACAGAGCTATACTAATGTACCCACTCCCAGGTTAATGGTATATGACCAACCACACACTAATTATAGACTCCAAATCAAATTATGGTCATTCACTTTTACAGAAGCCTTGACACTGATGAAATGAAAAATGTTGTTTTAAGAAAACCCTTCATTATTTTTTTTTTAAATTTAATTTCACAGCAAGTTACACAAGATTAAAGCTTTCATGACTGAGCATGGAATGCTGATAAATTAGGATTAAGGTGTCCATTAAATTAATTAATTTCTATCGCAGTGAAAATGAAAAAAAGTGTCATTTGCACAAGCATGGTTCTTATATTTTAACATGAACAGTAAATGCACAAAAATGCAGATGGGTAACCAAATATTTTCAAGGGAGGGTGTGTGTGTGGAGAGGTGTTGTATATGTCTAAAGTCAAACCTGACAACTGAAACAACTGTGACAGATGTATGAATAAGGGTAACACTATATTGCGGGCCACACAGCTGCTTGTAGTATGCTTCTTATATGCAATGTAACTTTTGTTCTCATCAGAACTAAACCTCATTCCTCCACATCATGCTTTGTTTTTGTTTGAAAACTGAAAACAATCTGTTTATTGTCACAGACTGCAGGTATTTTACAATGATTATCACTGAAGTTATCTTTAAGCCAATTCATATGTCTGGTGTCAACTTTTCATATTTTCATTTCAAGAGCCACTGTACAAATTTCAACTTATGTTGACACGAAGCATCTTTAGACAAAGGGGATTCAGATATGTTTCATGAAAGGAAGGACAAAGATGTCCTCCTCCAACGCGAGATGATTTAAAGAAAAGAAAAAAAAAGGATGAATTTAAAAATCTTATCAAGAGTTTAGCCAGCCCCCACCCCCTCCCAAACTATAACTTGTATGAAATCTTCATTACTGAAATGTTAAGAGATTAGTTTAAACCATGAGCCCTGGAAGATAGGGTTAGGACTATTAAAAAAAAATCATCACTAATACCCCCTCCCCCCAGAAGAAATGTCAAAATAGTACATATAGTGGTGAAAAATTGTCTGGAAAAAAAATCTTGACAATATGCACATTTCCATAATGTAATCTGAAACTCCACAAAGTTTCATTAAAATCCTGCGAGTCGTTCCGCTTCAGGAGGAGTTGCGGACAACATGAGGCATATGTTGGTGAAAAATGTCCAAGTCCAAACATTTTTTAATATGTCCAAGATAAACTTCCTGAGAATATGCACATCTCCATTATGTAATCAAACACTCCACCAAGTTTTACTTAAATCTTGCAAGTCATGATTGCGAACAACACACTGAGGCACATGTTCATGAAAAATACCTATGTCGAAATATTCATGTTCTACATAAATTGTCCTAAATAAAATTCTTTACAATATAATATGCACATCTCTATTATGTAACACTAAACTAAGTTTCATTAAAATCCCACGAGTCATTTAGGAGGAGTTGTGGACAAAATATTTGGGACAGACAGACAGGGAAAAACCTACATACTCCCCCCAAACTCATAAATATCATAAAAATAACAGCTTTCAAAGTCTTCTTTTTAAGCATCACATCGACACTATATTCAAGCATCCTTAGATGTAGATTTAAGTTAATCCCTTAGTCATGACAGGGCAATTGTTAGTATGCTCTGACTACATGGGAAAATGCAACTGCTTAGGTCAGTAATATGGCCGAAGAGTTTTTTGTTTGATGTTCAAGTCCCATGAAATGAAAACAAACTGATACATGTGTAGGAAAACGGGTTTTGTTTGCATCATTTGCACTTTACCTATTTCAGCTTTACATGTTTATATATTATACTTAGTTCTGTTGATCACCTTTGGACTTCAGGTGAAAGTTCTGCCAGGGTCAAGAGAATCTTGCTTGTGTCTTTTAAAATAAGAGTGAAGACACTTCAAGGAATGAGGAATATTTCATAGTTAGGGCTATGAATACTAGTATCTGCCTTGTTAGCTTAGCGGTTAGAACACTTGACTGGAAACACAAGGTCCTGAGTTCGATTTCTGGGGATATACGGAGCAAAAAGCATATTTTGATGGATGTTGCTATTCGCTTAAATAAAAATAATTGAAGATCATATTTGCAAGGGAGGGGGGGGGAGGGGGGGGGGGGGGCTGGGGGGGGGGTCTACAAAAAGGTTGGTTGGTAAAATAAAACACTAATATAGTGTATAAGTTTTCACCTACACCAGACCTTCAAAAGTTTAAAACACAATTGTTATAAATTAAAGCATGCCCATTTCAAGAACATATTAAAACTTCCTGATACAACAGCACATATATCACTGATATGCAATAGAACTGTGTCAGGTATTGATATTTGTTTTACATGTCTTGGAGAAATCTGTCAAATATCCATGAACTTAAAAGCTTTCATCTAGAACTCATCCATAGTACTAAGGGCTGTAGCCTTGCAGGTTCTTTTCGTGCCAGTAGATCGCCACAACATGAGACCTCTGACTTTCAAATTAAAGTCATCAACTGTCAGCATTTGGGTTGGAACAGTCACTACGCTTACTTTTATTTACATCTTAATTCTGATGCAGCCAGGAATGCATGAGACTCAAACCCATTTCTCTCCATTCAATTGAAGCAAACCACTCTCTAAATGTGATCATGTAGTTAATTAATTAATGCACACTTATTACTCTGCATGCAAGTGTTTCCAATTATTTACCTATGCAAAAGGTTTTACCCAATCAACAAAATTCTTTTTCTTTTTTAAATGACTGATAAATGTAATCGAACAATTTCTTTTCTTTAACTAATTATGACATACATTATTTGAAAATGACATGGTTATGTAAGAACTCTGGTATGACAGGTATGGTTATATGGTAAACAGTAATCTGGCAAAACATCAGGCATCCCTTGCTAATGCATAATACATGCTACATAAATGTAGAAGTGAAATGTGCGTATCAATTCCACTATTAGCACCAGTGCATATAATTTTCCCTGAGATTTCTGTGTGTTGAGAGTTGATATATTAAATTAAACATGTGTTCCTGTATTGTTTCAACAATTTTTATTGCATCATTTTCTACATCTGTTTCCGTGATGCACTGTAATATCAAAGTCGGGTTACTGAATGATTTGCTCATTTACTGTGAAACCCAAACAAAACAACACCCAACAGTCAAAAATGCGCCAGCTGATTCGCTGAGGTCACAACGAACTACCATTATCGACCCAGAACGACCGCTTGAAAAGTTACGTACGATTAATAAATAATAATCTACGTGTTATGCATTTTAAACCAGACCGTTGCAATCTTAACTTATTCATCAATAATTTCATCCTGACCAAAAGAATAGCATGATTCTAAAACAAAGCAAGATTTTGATTGCAAGCAAAGAACTAAATGGTGCATAATGAAATGTTGCGTAACATACAAGCGGGTCATAGTCATCATGAAATATTCATAAATTGGAACTATTTCAGCATTAATTCACTAAGACAAATAAAGTTTATCAAATCTAATTCATATAAGAATGCCGAGTTAAAAACTTGAAAGTAGCAAATAAAATCACGAAATGACCTGCTATACCGTCGTCTGCACTGGCTGCGCTTCCGTGAAAATAAATCTATTTCTCCTGCTTCCATTGTGTATTTACTGCACTAGGTCACAGCTGAGACTTTGGTGAACCATTTCTGCAATGTTTGTTGCACTACTTTCATCGCTGTCGTGTTCTGAGATACTGCCATCGAAGTATGACTTTGCACAAGAAAACACGTGCGTACTGCTTAGAAACTTGTCCTACATTTATGCACGTTTCACCTCATAAAAATGCACAATCGGTCGAACGCTTAAAAGGACTGGGTAAAAAGTAGTACAAAACATATTCGCCGAGCGGTGTCACACACTTATGAAAGAGATTTTGGCCTGTGTAGCGGGAACAGTATAAGGGAACATTATACTGCTCCGCTAGGGAGCTAGCTTTTCTGGCGATGTGGTAGAGTTTATTTCAGTCTTGATCCACGCATAGTTATAGCAACGGCGAGCGGGTCAGCACCTGGATGGGTTGGACCGCTACACGTTAACAAAATTGGTGGGCAGCGGTGGGATTCTGAGTTTGGCAGGAACATGTGTCAGGTAGAGTCTCTCGGTGGCTCTGGTGTAGCGGAACAGTGCTTTCGCCGGGGACGGTGGATGTCGTCGGGAACGGCCGGGTGCCGTTGCTGAACAGATCGCCAAACATATCAGAGAGGACTCCGTTTAGCGAAAGCGTCGGGACATAGCTTCCCCCGAGGCGAGAGGGAAGTGTAGCGACAGTATATAGGAAACTTATACTGCCATCGTCAGGGATGCTACTGCTTTTCTGGCGATGTGTGTAGCAGTTCCAGTTGATCAAGCTGCAATTAAGCAAACGGCGAGCGGGATCAGCACTGGATGGGTGACCGACTACATCGTTTACACTGTTTACCTAAGTTCTATGATTTATTTCGATGTGAGTCAGTCGCAAAGTCAATAATGATTTACTATAGCCTAGTAATATATATATAAGTATATATATATTTATATATATGCACAAACATACAATTATAACACTGCAACCAAAATTTGAATCCCCAGGATCTATAGATCCGTAGTATTCCTATGGGCGATATTACATTGTGCCACCTTATTGGCAGACAATTTTTATTTCATATGAAGCAAGAATTGTACAGAAACTGTTGGCCGCGGCTAAAAACAAAAGACTTGCCGTGTCCGTTCAACCTTAGCATATAGATAATATAGATGATGTGTTATTCAACTTAACAATCATAATTTCACATTATGTCCATTTGATGTATCTCCGAAAGAACTCGATATAATGGAAAACCACGAATCTTGAATTCTGCTTCATATTTGGATATTTTATCTTAACATTGGCTCTAATGGGCAGACTAGACAACTACATTTATGATAAGCGTGAATGACTTTAACTCTTGCAATCGTCAATTTCTGTTTTCTATGTAGTAATATATCCTATCCCTGCTTATGGTGTGTAATATCTCCCGATTGATTCGCATACGCAAGAGCATGCTATGCGTATGCAGACTTTTAAAGCGAGGCCAACTACTAACAAAAAATGTTGATGCTGCAGGTTTTAAGAATCTCGTTTAAGTCTCATTTCGCAAATTCTAACGGTCGCTATAAATGTACCTTGTTGCGATGTACAACAATTTGCACTAAGTATTGTTGACCACTTCGCGAGCCAAGTGTCTCGATTCCGCTTACTCTAATCTCTAACGCCTTGGAATGATTTAGCGCGACTGAATATGCGCATCTAACGACGATGCGAGTTATCGCTCGTTGACGTAACACTCTATGAACAATTGTTTGTTGCTTGTTTTTTATTTAGGTGTACATACTTGTTGCGAGCTTTATATCACCTTTATCTTTCGGGGTAAATCGCGCAATTGAAAACTGCCTTTCTGAATCTAATGATTCTACTTTGGTTTTTTATGTCATGCTCAATCAGGTACGAATGGGCGCAATTTGATTGGATGCCTTGGAAAGTCAAAGCACGCTTAGAACTCGACTAAATCTGCCACAGCGGGTAGATAGACGTAAGCGTTGCGAATCGGACACTTGGCTCGCGACGATGTATGTTGACTGATTTGTTTTCATACCCGTTTGTTAGAACTGTAAAATTCCTACGTAGAATTTGAACTAACGGGTAAGTACCCGTTTACTTTTATTTTCGACTAATGGCTCACGGCGGGTGTGCACCGGTCAGCAAGAGGATGCTTAACTCCTCCCATGGCACCTGGATCCTCACGCGTTCGCCTTCTTGTGTCGGAGGTCCGTCGTTGCCCTTATCACTCGATTTGTATATGTTTTTTTTATTATGATTACGTTGACACAATGTTAACTTCGCCTTTTTGTAGCGATACATGTCACATTGTGACATCAACGGCTAACTAACTACTAAACTTTATGACAAACGGGAAACGATTTTCAGCTTCTGTCCACTGTCAACTTCCATATCTATGTAGCAATATTCCAATCATCACCTGATATGGTGTGGTATGTCTCCAAACTTTATTCGAACGCTAAGTAGGCTAATTGTTTTGTGTATATGAAATCAGTTTTTGAATCCGAGACAGGCTACTTACGACAAGTGTTGTTGCAGGGGTTTCAACAGTCACAATTAAGGCAATATTTCGTAAATATTCTATGGTCGTTATGAACAATCTAGTTTACCAATATGACCTACCATTGGGTCAAAAATGCTGTTAATGATGTGTTTTCATAGCCATGTTAAGCTTTTGAACTTACGGATTGTTCCCGTTTACTCTGATCAAAGACTATGGGCTCACGGCGGGTGTGACCGGTCAACAGGGGGATGCTTATTCATTTAGGCACCTGATCCCACCTCTGATGTATGCCAGGGGTCCGTGTTTGCCAAACCTTGTTTTTGTATTTTAATTAGGACCTACAAGATTGATCTGTTCGTTTATCTTTTGCCTTTACATACAGCACTAAATAACCACAACTAGGTACTGAAAAAGTTTTCACCCCAACCCAGGGGTCAAACCGTGCGACCTACGGCACCCACCGCCTAGCAAGACCGTCAAACCCTGGGTCCAGAGCATGCATTAGCACACTCGGCCACGACAATTCCCTGTCATTTTCCCTAGAAGGTTCTTGTCTTCGGTCTGCATGTAGCGTGTCCCCTGGAGCCTTTGGAGCATATAGATGTAACATCTGCCTCGTCTCCATAGACAAAACATACATCTCTGCCATTCCACTATTAACGCCCCCATGTAGACAGGTCAACACTGTACATGTATAAGTATTGGTTTAAATCATTTCACTTGTCCTGTAGTTACTCGCAAAATCTTTTTTCCCCCTTTACTATTAAGTCTGAGTTTGTTTTCATGATCCGGGGCCTGATCCCACTCATGGATGGTGTACTGGCATGGCCCATGTTTGCCCAAACATCTTTATTTTGTGTTCTGTTAGAGACTCGAGTGGCATTTAAGGGGGGGGGGGGGGTTACAAATTAACTTTCATAAAAACTGGGTTAATAACCAAGATGTTTTTGTGAACACTGATGCCCCCGGATTCATTGCCAGTGAAAAGGATTATATGTATGTGAAATATACAAAATGCCTGTTCAAACTTGCCATTCAAAAAGTTATGGCCTAATATTAACGTTTTTGAATAAGTATGGTCAAACTTCAAGGTCAGGAGTTCAAAATATTGGTACCAGTTGAAAAGGGCGCTGTCATAAGAAACACACATATGAAATATGAAAGTCCTATCACTTGCATTCAAAAGTTAGGGCAATGTTACAGTTTTTGAAAAAGTAGATCAAACTTCAAGGTCAAGGTTCGGAAGGTCAAATTTGGTACCAGTTGAAAGATGTTTGTCATAAAGGAATACACACTGTGAAATATGAAAGTGGCTATCACTTACCATTTCAACAGTTTATGGCGCAATGTTTAAAGGTTTGAAAAGTAAGTAGAACTTTAAAGGTCAAGGTTCAGGGGTCAAAATTTTTGGTAAACCAGTAGAAAGAGCTTGTCATAGAAACACACATGTGAAATAGTGAAAGTCCCATCACTTGCCATACTTACACTCCTACACGTTCTTTCAAAAAGAAGTGGGGCTCAAAGGCCCCGAGTGCCAGAGCATAGGCCTAATTTTTGCAGCCCTTCACCGGTAATGGTGACGTCTCCATATGAGTGAAAATATTCTCGAGTGGGAACGGGTAAAACAGTAAATAATGCAAATCAAATCAATCAAGACCAAGAAGTGGCGTAAATCAATGTGGATTCCCTAAAGAAACTCTAAAGAACTTTCTAGTGAATTTAAAATCCCAGAACCTTTGCACATATCAACAACACAAAACATATGACTTTTCACACTTTTCCAGACCATTCCTCCGGACAAAAATTACAAGACAAAGGCTTAGTGGTAAGCATTATAGACAGTTGTTTCTTTAACAAAAATGAAAAAAGGAAATCCATTCAAAAATATTTTGTCAAACTCTGTTACTCCACTCTGATTAAAAACACAAGTACTCTGGAGTTGATATTAAAGCAATGCTGGAAGTCCATTGACCATATCTTTGTAGTTTTTGGCAATCAGTCTTCCAAACAGTATGTGGAATTCGCAATTGGGAACAAATGTGCTCCTTTGTTACCTGACCTGTTAATATCTTTATGAGGCGAGAATTCATATAAAAGCTTCTCCATGAAAAGAAATATCTAGCAGTGGCCATTTAATTCGACAATTTCGACATAGATTGACCGGATGAACGTTTTATTACTATCAATATAAGTAATGATTTTCAATTCATAGATGTCGATTCAATATAACCCCATATATTGTGGCCCCCCTTTACCCCTGATCCCCCTCCCCTCCCCCTTGTCCTACGCCCGTGGGCCTTATGAGATAATTCACTGTTCAACATTCTTTTCACGAAAACGGTGGCGGAACTTTATTCCACATTATATTTACCCTAACCTTCAAGTTAGCTGACGAAACTTCGTGCGTTCTTTCTTCATGAATGCCATATCGAAATAGTAGAGGTACAACTTACTAAATCGAGAAATAATGTAAACAAAGATGGCTGAAGATTTCGCGAATTTACTCGCACAGGGAATAGAAAAACGCCTTTTGTATGCAGGGAAAGGTGATTCACCGTCGTATAAAGATGGAACGAAGGTTGAATACACATTTATAAAATTTCAATGAATTCATATAGCGTTTTAATGGCAAACATGTAATACGCTGGTGCAATACAATACCCCCCCCCCTTTTTTTTCACAATACAACTTAACTCAGATGCAATTAATACCAAAATGATGTTGTGAGATAAAGGAATTTATATTTTCCCTGTATCCAAAGTGCATGAAATGGCATCTACATCGGTCTAGGTGTCTAGAGTCTGTCATGAATTATGAAATAACTTTTCTACTATACACAAATATAGATATGTAACCTTGGGTACAAAAGTATCCAATAAAGGCAGAGTCCTTATTTCTTGCCATTTCATATATGGCAAAAATTGAGGACTCTGTTTTTAGGTGATACTTTTGTACCCAAAGTTACATCTCTATATATTTGTGTAGGAAAAAAATTACATATAATTGGGTTGGAGACAATGAAGTTTGGCAGTATCTGAAATCGAAAATAAATGAAATATTATGCCATCTTTTCTTTTGTTTTTCAGCTGTATTTTCATTTCCGAACGGAAATCTGTGATGAAGAAAACACAGTCCTCGACGACAGTCATAAGTACAATAAACCTCTAGAAATCATTCTCGGAAAAAAATTCAAACTGGAAGTGTGGGAAACTTGTTTACAATCGATGAGATTAAATGAAGTAGCAAGCTTTACTGTACAGAAATCAGTGAGTATTGTTTCATTTTGCGTTACACCTTTGCCAATATTTTACTATACTGAAGTGTATCACGAGAAATAGCTGATTCTCTAAAATACCTCTGTTCATGTGACAACTGTCTCCCTCTTTGATATCTAAAGGTTTGTAACATTCTTATGATTAGAACATTTGGTAGATGGGTTTTTATTGAGAAATTGTTCACCTATGCGCAACATATAGGTGTACATAAATGTGGTGTAGTGATCAGCTGGGTTCGATCTCCAATGGCCAGATAGCTCAGTTGGTAGAGCACCTGACTAGAGATTCAGGGGGCCCGGGTTCGAATCCCGGTCTTGTCCGTTGCATTTTGTTCCTTACTGTTAAATTTGGTGAAGTTGACAAAGACTGGAAGTCTTCAGGGGCAAAGAACCTGGGTTGTGTGTCTTCAGGGACGAAGACAATTTAAGGAGGGAGGAGTGTGGTGGTCAGCTGGGTTTGATCTCCGGTGGCCAGATAGCTCAGTTGTTACAGCACCTGACTAGTGACTAGAGATTCAGGGGACCCGGGTTCGAATCCTGGTCTGGTCCGTTGCATTTTCACATTGTTGTAAGCATCAATTGGATAGACACATGATTAATCAAAGTTTCATGCTGCCAAAGTACCGAGTAATTCGTTTCTTGAATTGTAAAGTACATTATTTATATAACAGTACACATTCTATTAAAATGCATAGCAAATATTATGATAACTATCATTCTGATGAGCTATTTAGTTAGTTTTGATATACTGTACTATGTAGATCACTGTAATTCAGGGAAAAGCAAAGTCTATGGTTCACTCAGGAAAAACTGTCAGTATAAATTAGTAACATCTGTCTCGGGGAAGTGATTTCACCATGGAGAAACACAGCTTTGGCTATTTTTGACATTTATTTTCATAGAATAGCAATACATTTTTGGATAATTATAAGGGTATTTTATATGTACAAGGTTAAATAGGTACAACTTTCACCTTCATCAGTATGAAGGTGGACACACTGTGAATGAAGTTGTGTAAGAGTCTGAGAACTTTTTAATTTTGTACTTTAAGCATACATCTGTGTATCCAGTTGTATCCAAAACACTCAGAGAATATTATGGAGAGAAGAAGACTCACAATCACGATGAAGGAAAGCACTGCTGTGGTATGATGATGGCGGAACATGGCGTGGGCTTCGATGACCTCAATGAACTAATGAAGAACCCAAAACAGCTCAGATTTACCCTAGGTTGGAGGTTTTCTTTGTAATCAAATTCAAATCTCTCTCTCTCTTTGAAAAAAAATCGAATATTTCTGGAATTCTATAGAGATGTACTTTAGTATATACAGAAGGTTTGTTGAAAAAAAAAAATCGATTAAGCACAAAGGCTGTTTATTAAACACTACAAGCCCAGACATTATAGTGAGGTATAAAGGTACATTTTGCATTTGAACAGTTACCTGGAAATATGAATTTTTTAATAGCAAAATATAGTGAGTTATCAGCCCTGATCAGATGGTGCCGTGGTACCCGGTCCTGCATGACTTCTGGTGTTATTGTAAATTCATCTAAAAAAGAATGCCTGGAACTTGTTCAGTTCCTTACTGTCACATTAGAGGTGGGCATGAGTTTCCCATTGATCCACATCGACGAAAGCTATGGATTGATGCTATATTCGGGCTCTAAGTTTTCTGTGACAGGGTTCAAAATTCCTCAAGCCCGACGCCCGGGACTAACTAATTCTGGATTCGGACTAGGCATTTAGATTCCCCAAAAGTCCAGGGACTTGGCATTATTAATTTTTTTTAAGTGAATTAAAAATTTGACAGTTTAATACATAAATTTTATTTTATTCATGCAAAACAAATAAGATATACTTTATAATTAAAGTGTAATAAAGTATAATCAATGTGGACTTGGACATTTTTTCCTTGGACTTGCCTAGAATCCACCCTTTAAGTCCCGGACTTGACCATCATAAAAAAAATTTAAACCCCTGCACTGTCTGTCTGAATTATAGGCAATAAGGAAAATAAATGTTTATACCATTGTGTAACATGCACATACACTTGATCACTGTACTTGTGGATAAGGGATCACTTATATTGAACAACGCATCCTTAAATGAAATTATCAATAAGCACACCCATAGCAGGTGTTCATGGAGTTTGGAATACCCCCCTTTTAACAATTGTTTGAAAGTAATGTCACTATTAAAGTTGAGATTTTTTTTTTAATTGAATCCAAATAAAGTGTCTAGAAGTTGCAAGATTGCGGGATTTTTGTATCATCTTTTCCACCAGCTGTTGCTAGTCTTTCAAGGACCCCCTCCCCCCCCCTTTTTTTGAGAATACTGCATGCATACCGGCATGGGGCATACATACCGGCCTATTTATATGTCCCTATAAGTTGGTAAATAAAGCCGTATACATAGTATGCATATATACATAAACAGATAAATTTTATATACACGGTTGTATGCACATTGAGAAAATCCTAAGTTTCAGATGCCTGTGCTGTGCATCAACAATTGCATTAGTAGCATAGGTAGGCTAAAAAAAAGGGGGGGGGCAGCACATTTCATAAAAATGCAAAGCATAAGAGATAGAAAAATACGCTCTAACAACAGGCAATTTCTAATCACAAATACAAATAATGTGTTGACTGCTGAGACCTTGCAAACTTATGTAGAATTAAGTTTTTTTTTTTTTTTTTCTTAAACCATGGTATTCTCAATCTGATCATTTATTTGTAAAAAGAAAGATTTTGTGTTAAAGGGGGGGGGGGGGGGGGGGGGCACAAATCCACTTGTGCCCCTCTCTTCCCAAAAGTGTAATAATTCAAAATCAGGTGTGATGAATCGAGTTGTACATCAGCCATGTAGATGATGGAGGCACGTGAACCCCCCCCCCAACACACACACACCTTTGTCCTATTCCGGTGTACATTGTACATGTACCTATGTTATATGTATGTTTGTAGACATGTTTTTAGACTCTGTATATATAGTCTTTAAAAAATACACTGTACATATCAAGGTCCAAAAATTATTCACTCTTCTTTAAGAGGAATTTCTACGTACAGTCAAATCTCGATAAACCGCCACCTTTTGTTCTTTTGAATCTTTGGCGTTATAACGAATTTGGCGATGAATTGAATTTCCGCCATTTTAAAGAAAAAAGTTCGGCCATTTTATAGAAAAAGAGTTACCGTTGTTTTCCGTGTTTGTTTATATAATTCATATACATATTTTCTGTAATAAATTTATTTCTAAAATTTTTAACATGATTATTTCTTTAAACATCACAAAATCCTTTCCTTTTTATCTTAGCAACTCAAAAATCTCTCCTCCGTGGCCAAGCCATACCTAAACTGAAACATGTTTTCTATAATGTAAAAATAACGCGACTACATCTCATATTAATGAAGTCGTAACACAGTAATTACCGGGGTCTTTTTGCACGGGTGAACT
>CAJDSM010024469.1:249-10503 GCA_903981925.1 Ostrea lurida | reverse complement strand
TGGAAGATCGATAATACACATTTACCGCTTCGGTGATCCCTCGTACAGTTACTCACCCATGGGCGGTTTTATCGAGATATAACACTTGTGAAACTGACTTTTGATACTACAAACACATGCTGGGCCGGAGTGGCGATAAGCGAATTGGGCGTTTTAACGGGATTTACGTGAAGGCGAGGAAAAACGTTCCTAGAAAATGCTGGCAGTTATACTGAAAATGGCGAATGAATTGAGTGGCTGATAATCGACGTAGTTTAAACTGTATCTATTTATTCTTCATGGTATTTGTCATGTGAATGGCAAAAAATATGTGAGAATGTAGACAAGTGATCATGTACCGAGAAACAACCATCCCCATCTAACTGACAATTATCAAAATTAATACAGCATCCATCGTTGCACTTGTTCGTGGGGTTGGTCCCCCCCCCCCCCCCTATGTGCATGATGAAATATTCAGCCAAACGAATCAATCAGTATAATATCATAACTTAACAATTCTGAAAATGTACATTCACTGATAGGGACGTTAAATAGATAGATATAGCCTGTTCACTAATTGCCTTCTAAAATGTGAGCGCCCACACAGAAATCCACCTCCAGCACTATCGCTTTTCTTAGTTTATTCCTATTATAGGTTTTTAAATTGTTTGCTGATACACCACCACCTATGATTGTTATTGCCCGGACCACCAGAATACTTACACAGACCGCACCCCCCAACAAAAGAAATCAGGACCAAGATACAAGCAAGACAGAAAGAGAGATAAAAACGACTATTGTTTGCCATTGGATCTTTGACATTTCCTTTAGTTTTGTGATGCTACAATATCTATCATCACTGTTTGGCCTTGTTAAGAACAAGGGATAATTTTTCAATTTATTCACTATATTACGTAATTTAACTGAAATCGGTAATATCCAAGCAACCACATTTCATCCATACACAAGTAGCTTTGTGAGACCAACCCCACCCACACAACTCCACCAAAAACTCCCTCCCGGCCTCAACACACACAGCACGACACAGCACGACCCACACATAGTAGAATGGTGTGTAGTGCTAATTATCCATCTATGTGTTGTGCATCTGTTCAGTCGAATAAGGATACGAGACTGGATCGATAACTTGTAAAAATGTAAAGTTTTTTACCTTTGCCAATATGGATCAGATCTATACGCATTTCTGTGACGCGCTAGTAAAGAAGCATCCATAAGGTTAGAATGATTTTTACTTAATTTTCAATATTCCCAAGAATGATTAAGGGTTAGAGAAACAGACAGACTATGAAGGAATCTGGACGTGTACAAGAGAGAAGAAAACTGAAGAAAATCCTGTAAGCTGAAGAGAACAACAAGGGCAAGTTTTTTCTAGAAAAGAAATACTCGGAAGCAGACCGATAAGAATAGTTTTGAGGCTCTTGGTTTTGCTGGAACAGTGCTGGTTGGGTGAAGTAAGGGAGACCGTTGTATTACCCTTATCTCACTTCTATACTACAGAACTGGTGGAAATTTTCCACTTCGAGTACTTGTTTGGCTTCTGATAAAGAAAACATGACGTAAATACGATCCTCATCGTCTATTTATTACTCTCCATTGAGAAAAAAATTTGCTCTAACTATTGAAAAAAGATTTTACAGTCTATTTTTTGTAGTAAAAAAATCAGGTTAGCTCAATGTTTTCATTAATTAAGATCAAACTGTGAATTATAATTTTTCTGTTATCTCATGAGAATATATATAACACTGAAATGTCTTAATGATTCAAATAAGGTTTTTTTCCACACAGAGCAGCCCCCCCCCCGCCCCCAAACTGTTCTTTCTTTAGCATAAGCGAGAATTTTATGAAAAGTACGTGATTCCCACTTCCTGTTAATAATTTTCAGGGAGAAGCCAGGCGAGACCAGAGTGGAGAATATCTTCGAGGGACATGAAAGTCCATTTTGTAATTCGACTATGCTCAGGTGTACAATTATTGTTTAAAGACTATTAATTCGCATGTGATTGAGAGCACACTCCACTGTACTTAAAAGGGCCGAGGTTATGTTAGTTTTAAACACAGGTATGATTACATAACAGGGTATGTTGATGTTACATAAGACACGTCATGGTTCCTTACTAAGACAACAGTAGTGTTATTAATAAGCAACATAGTAGACAAAGCCACAGGTATGTTAGTTAACATAAAGACACAGGTATGTTATTATAGGCAATAAGCCAGGTATGTTAGGTTATACATAGAAACACAGGTAGTTATTTACAAAGACCATACAGGTATGTTATTCATAGACACAGGTATGTTATTTACATACAGACAACAGGTATCGTGTTAATTACATAAGACACAGGTATGTTATTTAACATAAGAACAACAGGTAGTTATAATAGAGACCCAGGTATTTATTTGTAACATAAGACCAGGCTTGTTTTTTTACATAGACTAAGGGTATATTGTAGTGTACAAAGACACACCGTATGTTTATTTACATACAGACACAGGTACTGTTAGTTACTAAAGTGCCGAAGTTTATTATACATCAAGACTTCAGTATGTTAGTTTACATAGAGCCGACAACAGGTATGTTGTTACTCAGTACAAAGACCCAGGTATTTAGTTACGATAAGAACAGTATTATTACACGTTCCATACATTAAGACCCAGGTATGTTGATTACATAAGGACCAAGATATGTTAGTTACATAATAGGACGACAGGGTATGTTAGTTACACTAAGCACAGGTATGTTATTTTACATAGAAGTGTTAGACTAAGACAGGTATGTTATTTACATAAACCCAGGTACTTTATGGACGAATAAGACCACAGGTATGTTAGTTAGCATAACACGTAATGTACATCAAGGTTACTGTTATTTATAAAGACACAGGTATGTTAGTTAACCACAGAGACCAGTATGTTATTTCATAAGCAGAAGATGCAAGTACATACACGGTATGTTAGTTTACATAAGACACAGGTATGTTTGAAGTTTACATAAGACACAGGTATATTTTAGTGCAGTATAAGACATAATCCAAGTAATGTGATTTACATAAGACCCAGGTATGTTAGTGTACATAAGACACAGGTATGTTTAAGTTACATCAGTCACATAAGACCCAATGGTATGTTTCAGTTACATAAGCAATCCAAGTATGTTAGTTTACATAAGACCCAGGTATGTTAGTTACATAAAACATATCAATATTTAGTTACAATAAGAACACGGTATGTATATTTTACATAAGACACAGGTTATCTTATCTATAGACACCAGATATGTTTAGATGTCGCTACATAAGACAGCAGGTAATTTGTGTACGTTAAGTAATAAACACAGATGTACATTGGTGTGTATTACAAAGACACCCAGGTGAGTTAGTTGACATCAAGAACACAGATATGTTTATTTACGATAAACTACAGGTATGTAGTATACATAAGGACAGCGGTATGTATTCTATTTTACATAAGGGAGACATCGGTATGGTTATTTTAATAAGTTATTGTACATAAGAACACAGATATTAGTTACATAGACCAGGTATAGTTTAGTTTACATAAAGACACAGGTTGTTGTTTATATAAGAACACAAGGTATGTTTTTACATAAGAACAGGTATGGTTTTTACATAAGACACAGGTATGTTAGTTACATAAGACATCAGTACGTTGTGTACATAAGTACACAGGTATGGTTAGTTACGTAGGTAATCTTAGGGGAATGCATACACTTTACATGTAAGTGGACTGAACTTCGATCAGGTGGACTTCATTTATCTAAATCATCGATATATGCACTAAATCCTTCATGGAAATTTAAATTTAATTACAATATGTCAGCATTTATGTTATCTTGTAGAATTGTGTTTACACTGGTGTGTGAGTAGCATTTTCGATTTGCAACATTATCGCGGGGGAGAATACACGGTAACTGAATATACTACATATGCAGTACAAGATATTTATATGTTATAACGCTTGGGGAAATTTCTGCGCTTATTAGTGTGAGCCGGTAATTTGTGTATAAATTTTCCCAATGCGTAAATCTACCATTTTACTGTAATAGATGCACCTTAAATATGATGCAGTATGATATTTGATAAATGTCTTTGAACACATATAGAAGCTTTTGGTTGTTCTCCATGTTCGACGATAACTGTTAGAGCCATGCTTCCGGCCGCCGCCAAGGCAATCACGTAGGTGCCTGGAATTCCCGAAGAGCTCAGAGAAAGCACTTTAGCAAGGTCATGACTGCCTGACCATCATTGGGCACCAGCTGTCCAAAAAGAATGAACAACCTTAGAAGAATTACTAAATAAGCAAAAAGACGTGAAGATCAGGAAATTAGATGTAAGGGACTTTTTTAGCTGAGAAAGTGTGTAAGAGTCTGTAATGTGATGTCGCAGATTTTATCATTTAATTGGTGAATTATTTATTATAATTGTAGGTAATATATGGTGTTTACGGAACGTTCTGGAACATTTCATTTGAAGTTGCTCAATTCAGCAATTACAACCATAAACTTGAACAAGTATTGTTTTTTACAAAAACATGGAGAAAAGACATGTTGGCAGAAATTTGTTCTTTCCTTTCTGTGAGTAAACTCATCAGATTGTTCCTTATTGGATTTGAGGTCAAAAGGTCTAGGTCAGGGCACGCTGGTATGTAAAGTAGATATGGTTCATCTAAATTTCATGTGTTTGAAAGATAGCAATAGATTCCCATTCCAGCGCTTATATGGCAAAAAGTATGGAGATGTCGTATTATGGACAGTGATGCTCAAGTGACCGTTTAAGGCCTGTAGGCCTCGTTGTTTTCACTTTATTCACAACAATAATTTATTGGGGGGGGGGGGGGCTAAGTGATTTTGTTGGTACAATTATAATCATCTCTATCTTGGTAGCTTCAATAACGCAAATCATCTTTGATGTTTACGATGTCATTTGGCGAAACGATTTAATGTAAGCTGAATCACTATACAAAGAATTGTTTTGTGCCTACCTACAATGTATACCTTACCTAAACATTTCAACATGGAGTCCAGAAGTTTCAGTGAAGTAACATACTCCTGTGATACCTTATAGCCGAACGTACACTTACTTGTTTAATATGGTAATCTTGCAATTTTCTCTCTCTGAAAATTCTAGTTCATACACCAAAAGACAAAATACACAGATAATCGAACATTGACCAGACGCCGTATATCGCTCGTTGTATGATCCAACAAATTAAGAGTAGGACGAACACGGACTCACTGGATATATTAACATCAGAAGTGGATTGGGTGCATGGGGAGGAGCTAAGCATGGCTGTTGACTGGTCCGACCTCGCCGTTGAGCCCTATTCTTAATTTATTAGACAGGATCCAATCAGTTAATGCTCTCGGCGGTCAACAATGGTACGCCTCCCCCTGCTGTAGTCTGTTTCAGCAACAACACGACCGTGATGTGATTGTCCGGTAGTTCGAGTGTCGCTTCATCGACGGAGGTCGCTGAGCTCTAAGCCCCTGCGTGTACTTAAGCGAAGGTGAAACCTGGCCAGTGAACCCAGAGACTGTGAATCAGCAAACATTGCTCCATGCATATATGCTATCTCAAATACCCACTTTTTATCTAGAACCTGCTTCAGTCATTTAAATATCGCGCTGTGGGTCAAAATTTACAAGTTCTAACAGAAGTACTCTTGAATTGGCCATTTCGATCCAAGCCATATTATAATTGCTGTGACACACTTCCATAGCAATGGCCAGACAATTCCATTTATGTACATCACTCTGCTCACCGTTACCACATCTAATAGTAGTCAGTACTGTAAGTAGATTTATTACGGATCAAAATGCAATGATACGGATAATACTAAATTGCATATTAATGACAAAATATAATGAAAATATCAAATTACAGTTATCCACTCATCATGTAATCATCTTAAAATATATCAATTATACATAACTAGATCAATATCAATACACATCAAATGAATTATCATTGTATTTGCACATAAGGATAATGCGCCATAAAGCATGCTGTCTTATGTCCCAATGGGATCCTTCATCAGTATCTGACAAATGTTCCTCTCGTAGTCTGTGCAATTGGATCTCGCAATGGCATCGTCCATTTCTTTACAACAACTTCTTGGCAGTATCTAAAACAATTCGGAGCTTAGTTTTATTTGCAAATGGGTCTTTTACAACGAGTAAAGGTAAATCTAACTTTCTTCGACAGGTATGTCATCAGACTCTTTGTTATGTATTGGACGATAAATTGTTCACATTTATCGAATTCGTTGGAGACACATGCTATTTCTTTTCCTCTTCCACTCGACATTTAGTGGGGGGGGCGGGGGTGTTATTTGCTAGAAAGAGCAGATTGGTTCCCCATCTACATCGGCCCTTGTAAGAAACCACCCGGTGTAAGACCACGGTTATAAAGACACCGGTGTATAAAGTAACCACGGTTGTACTAAGCCGCGGCTATAGGAACCACCTGGTGTTATAAAGCCGGTATAGAAACCGGTGTACTTAAAGGCCCACGTATAAAGCGGAGGATGTGCCTGTGACTGACTGTTGGTACAGATTGCATTCCCAAGACAATTTACAGACCTCGAAGAACATTTGTCATCATTAAAAAGAAACCTGAGATAGAAAACTTCCATACTACATCTCATCAGCTATGGTACATGTTCTTTATTATCATACAGGCCCGATTCACCCCATTCTTTCCTCCTATTGATCTTTCGCTTGTTTTACAGACGTTCAAATGTCAGTCGGAAGCCTCTTACTGGGTCATTCATACATATTGTCTTTCTTGACGTACTTTCTGAACATTGACTAATGTTCTTCAATTGCCTCTAGTATTTGCTCATCTTCACAAGTCAAGGCTTAGAAATATTCGTTACATCGCTGTAACTGTTAGGGGAACGTCTACGAATAGAATTGCCTTTGATTGTGAATGAGATAATTTCCGGTTTGTTCTTTGTTTTGCGCATCCTTATCGTCTTGGCTTTTGATTTGTCTTAGTCCGTTGAGTTCATGTGAAGCTGTAGACTTTCCTTCCTAGCGTGAAACTTTTCGTTGACATCAGAGAAGAAATGTATCAATTTTGCTGCCTCACTCAAGTATCCGTTGATTTCTTTTTTCCGTCGTGGTGATGGATAGTCCACTAGAGTCACGGACAAAAGTGGATCCTTGGTATATAACCCACATAGTATATTGTTAAATATTTCATACCAGTCTGCCTGCTCTAGCTACTATGACTTGGATCACTCATTTTGCCTTTTGTTTGTTGCACTAACTGTTTAGTGTGGGATTGTTCCTGCAGGATGTCGTTCCATTTTCGGGAGGCACGTTTGTTCTGGCTGGGGATGTCAAGTTTTAACAACCACCTCCAACAAAAATAGCTTAATATTCTCCTTTTGGGAGGTGGTTTTTCTGTTTTTGTCTGCTTATGTTTGGTTTGGGTTTTGTTGTTTTGTTTTTTTTACATATACACGAATTCCTCTTCCTGTGCGGTCCGACGATGCGTGTGACTATTTTATTACACTTCCAACAATATGTGCATGAAGTTTTGTATACAGTGCTTTAGCTCTGGTTAGTTACATTGTAAATCATATCGATTTGGCACAATTTAGGTTTACTGTTCTACTGCGCATGAAATTTATCGGTCTCTCGCGAAGTCTAATGTACCCCGATGGCAGATATAAAAATAAGGGGATCAGGTATGTCATCCGATGACTCACATTGATTTTGACCAGCAACCTCTCCTTATTGAACTTTTCTAGTGTTTAGCTCCAGTGGAACACGCAATTCTCTCACTTTTTGTTGTTGAACTATTTCTCGCACATATCGTGTCCATCCCTATACGAGTCTTTCTCTTACCCCAAGAAGCTTTTCGCTATCGTATACACAGATTATGAATATTCTAAGTTTCTTCTCTTAGACTATCAGAAAAAAAAATTCAGCTGGAAAGTGGCAACAACAAGACTTGGGGTATAGATTCAAGGCTAAGAAAGAATTAACCCAGAAGATGCAGGAAACTTACAATCAAGCATGCAGAATACTAGTTTGCTTAGTGAGGGCAACCATATAGGATTCTAAATGGAATGTGGGGTTCAATGCTATCAAGAGAATGGAAGTCATCCAAAGTGTCGCTCATTAGTAAAGAGAGGTATAACGTTCACAGCGATCCACAGTACTTCACGTGATCTGACACTTTACATACTCTTGTTTCATAAGAGCTCGCACACAACTCACGCAAGGAACGCCAATAGTTCTCGCTCACGAGCCCAGACATACAGCTTTCAGCCGCAGGCATCAAGCAGTTTCAGTCGCTAGACATCACAGCATTCAGTCCCCCGACAATCACTAGCATTTCAGTCCTCAGACATCACAGCATTTCATCCCCGAACATCAACAGCATTTCAGTCCAGACATCACAGCATCTCAGTCCCACGACATCACAACATTTCAGTACCAGACTTCACAGCATTTTTCAGTCCGCAGACCATCACAGCATTCAGTCCAGACATCAACAGCAATTTCAGTCCCAGGCATCACGCATCCAGTCCAGGCATCACAACGCTCATTCAGTCCAGACATCACGGCATTTCAAGTCCCAGACATCGACGAACATTATCCCAAAGCCACACAGCTAGTTCGTCCCAATCATCTACAGTTCAGTCCCAGGCATCACAGATCTCAATCCAGGCATCACAGCATTTCAGTCCAGCATCACAGCCTTTCAGTCCCAGACATCACGAGCATTTCAGTCCAGACATCACAGCATTTCTATCCCAGGCATTCACAGCATCTCAGTCCAGGCATCACACGCATTTCAGTCCAAGACTCACAGCATTTCTAGTCCAGACTCACCGCATCTTCAGTCCCAGTACATCACAGCATTTCAGTCCAGACATTCACACATTCAGTCCCAGACACACAGCATTTTCAGTTCAGCATACAGCATTTCAGTCCCAGACTCCAGCATCTCCAGCCAACAATCACACATTAGTCCCAACATCGACAGCCATTTCAGGTCCTCAGACATCACAAAACCATTTAAGTCCAACAACAGGACATATTCGTCCCGGGCATCCACACGCATTCCAGTCAGGCAATCACCAGCAATTTCTCAAGCCAAGACATCACAGCCAAGCATTCTCAGTCCCAGAACATCAACAACATGTTCCATCGCCAACTCACAGCATTTAAGTCCCAGACATCAGCGGCTTCTCAGAAGACAATTACACAGAAAACAGTTCCCAAGGCATCCACAGGCGATGCTCAGTCCCAGGCTCACAAGCATTTCAGGTCCAAGGATCACAGTTTTTCATTTCAGTCCCAGACATAAGATTTCATCCAGCATCCAAGATTTAGTCCAGCATCATCATGCATTTAGTTCCAGAATCACAGCATTTATCCTGACATCACAGCATCTCAGTCCGGCACACAGGCATTTCAGTCCAGACATCCCATTTCGTCCGAGGACATCACAGCATTTCAGTCCCAGCCATCACAGCATTTCAGTCAGACATACAAGCATCGTAGACCAAGGACTCACAGCATTTCAGTCCCAGCACATAATGCTTGCAGCCTCAACATCACAGCAATTTCAGTCCCAGACTCAACAGCATTTCAGTCAACATACAGATTTCAGTCCAGATCAACAGCATCTCAGTCCCAAACATTCAAGATTTCAGATCCCTAAAATCACAAGCATTCAGTCCCAGACATCACAGCATTTCAGTCCCACAACAATTCACAGCATTTCAGTCAGACATCACAGCATTTTTTCAGTCAGACAGTCACAGCATCTCAGTCCGCAGGCATTAACAGATTTCAGTCCAGACTAACAGCTGCATTCTCAGTCCCGACATCACAGCATCTCAAGTCCCAGAACTCCACATGCATTTCAGTCCAAGACATCACAGATTTCAGTCCGACATCACAGGCAATTCAGTCCAAACATACAAGGCATTCGTCAAATCCATCACAGCATTTCATGCCCGAGACATCACACAGCATTCAGTCCAGAATCACAGCATTGTTCAGTCCAAAATCAACAGCATTTCAGGTCCAGGACATCATAGTCGATTTTCAGTAGACATCACACGCATCTTCAGTCCCAGGCATCACAGCATTTCATCCGACCTCACAGCATTTCGTCCAACATCACAGCATTTTTCAGTCCCAGACATCACAGCATTGATAATTCGAGAGTTAACTGTATATCTATTTATTATTCATGTATATGTGCA
>CAJDSM010024465.1:1026-16405 GCA_903981925.1 Ostrea lurida | reverse complement strand
ACAAATATTTCCAGTTTTCATCGGATTTTCATTGGAATTAGCACATTTCCCTAAAAAAAACCCATCCTAATGAATGAAATTCTTATATGAGAATTCTACAACTACTATTTCCTACTAAAATTCATAATTGCCAAACAAGAAACTGCATTGTTATTTGATAGATAATGAAGAAAAGCTAAATTTCCAGGTTTGTCGGTTTTTCTATCTTTTTTCCATTTTTTGCCCCCAAAACGGTATTTCCACTTCATGTAGAGAATTATATTTTTTTCTATATTGTTGTACACATATTAGTGAAGTCAAATCCTTCAAAACAATTCTTTTGCAATATTAGTTGCAAGATTGACGTTTTTTTGGGCTAAAATGACTGGACTAGGTATAAGCAGCACCGAAAGGACATAATTTGTCGAAATGCGCATCTGGTACATCAAAGTTGGTATCGTATAATATTAATTACAAAGGCATTTGCAAAATATCACCAAGTCATATGTTGACTGATTGTTTCATACCCTTGTTAGACTGAATTTTCACTAATTTGATGACGGGTAAACCCTGTTTACTTTGTTTCAACTAAGGGCTCACCAGCGGATGCTGACGCCTCAGCAGAGATGTTACCCTACATTGGAACCTGATCCTGCATCGCTCGGAGGCACGTGTTGCCCTACACTCGATTTTGATGTATGCTTTGGCTAGATACGTTAAAGATTGTTATTTTGCCAATTTATATTATAAACCCCTTCTAGTATTAACTTATTTGTCAGCAGCTCATAAGTTAAGAGAGATAACCACCATATGTAGTGATATTCCAATATCATGGATATGGTGTTTATGTCTCAACTGATTCGATGTACAAGGGCTTGTTCTATTTACAATCAATCTCATAACTCCTAAAGTGAAAGCAGATTGAATGTTGGGCCAACACAGATCCCCGGATCTACCAGATGTGGGATCAGGTGCCTAAAAGGGTGTGTGTGTGTGTGTGTGTGTGTGAAATAGGAGATGCAGAAAATGCTACCACCCCCTCTCATGCAACAGTAAAACTTTAGTTGTTCAATAACAAAAATTACAAATTTAAATTAATATTGCCAAATCAACATATACGATACCTAACTACAGAACAGTGCCAAAAGTCGAAATATTTTAAAAAAGACAGCATATGCATGACCGGTCAGGGCAATGCAGGTAATAATTGCGGTAAATGAGTTGGTTTTTTTAAAAACCAAAATCAATATAACAAATCCTTATTCTGTACATGTATATGATTATGCTGATTTTAAGCGAGTATTTGTAGGGTCAAGGAGGTCAGTGTCCATTTCTCAACCCTAACATACAGAGATACTTAACTTGTAACTCTTACATTGGCGAAATAATGTTGATTTGTATGACAATTTTATAATGCATGTATTTTATACATGGTTGTTGAAATATAATGTCTTTATTGTCTGGTTCTAGATGACAAAAAAAAAAGCCAAAAAACAAACAAACAAACAAACAAACAAAAATAATAGGTATTTACAAAAACAATATAAGTGTATAATTCATTTTGACAATTCAATATCCCTTATAACCCCCCCCCCAAAAAAAAAAGAAAAAAATCTCCCACCTACCCACCCTATTTATTTTCAACTTGTGAGAGGAAACACGGGTATTTTGGGTTTTTTAGGCCTAAGTACTGCTTTTGGTACTCAGTATTGGAAAAGCGTCACTAATGTCGGAAGCATACTGTACAGACACACTCACTAAATACAGCGTCACCCTGGTCTATCTGCACGAACAAACTGTTAGTACACTTATTTCATTACCGTTTTATAAGCTCTTTGCTCAAACTAGATCTGATCGAGATTTTGGTATTTTATGGTTTTCGACCCAAAATAAATGGCTTTACGAGGAAAGAATTACATGCAGTCGTAATAATTCCAAGACAATGTGGCTAGGGATGACGGGTAGGGGTGGGTTCTCTATATCGGTTCAATTTAAGTCCATCATTGTAGCTTATATTCTCACAATTTATCTTGTCAAAATAGAGGGGTGGGGAAGAAATCAGTCAATATACCTCGCTTTTTATGTGAAAATACATGTAACTTAACTCTGCAAATAAAAATGCTGTAAAAATGGGCTTACTAATGTGTTCTGTTGTGAAAACGTATTGCATATCATTATTTACAATCTTCTAAAAGAATCCTAAGCTTACCTACAATGTATTTACTTACTTATTGATTGATATCTTATGTTACAAATAAGAAAGAAAGGGAATTCTAATCTTGTATTTATAATATTATTACACAGAAATATGCAATGTACAAACATACATGTTGTTGCAAGAGTGACAACTCTAATCTGGAATTTAATCAAAGAAGGTTTTGGACCTCATACTAGATAATCCCCCTTTAAACGCAAGTATCATTCCTGGCGCCCTGGTACACAGTTTTTCATTAATTCTTTTCTTTTCACNCTTTAAACGCAAGTATCATTCCTGGCGCCCTAGTACACAGTTTTTCATTAATTATTTTCTTTTCATTTCTTTTTGTAATTGGTGGGTATGAAGCAACATGTATATAAATGTAGTCTTATGTTTATTTTGCATTTAAATTCCTGGTCAACAAACTTTTCCTACCTATATTCACAGGTAGCTATCTGATTTGTATTTTGCGGGCTATTTACACTATAATACACTCGTTCCACATATTGTTTTTATCACTAATAAACTAAAGATAACATTATTTGTTTTGGACATATTGACGATTGTCGCTAACCATGTTCACTGAGTGCGAGTGTACCTACATGTATACTACGTGCCGATTGGATCAATGAAACCCAAAATTTTCACAAATGCTTATGTTCATTATCAAAACTTTCAAATTTTCTTCGTTCAGTAAAAACAAATGCAGATTTAGAAGAAAGCAATCTATAAAATGATTAAAACTGCTGCTGGACTGGAACCAGCGATACGATAACCTGTTGAGTTTGTCAACTACAAAATGAACGCCTTGAAAACGGAAATAACAAATACGTGTATTTATATTCCCATTCATAATTTATAAGGAAGTCAGCCATCATGACGATGTAGGATAAACATCCTTAAGTGTCTATATGTGAATGAAAGCGTAAAGGCAACCGAATTTACAAGCAATTCCACAGGAGAGATGACTGTTACATATTATTCCTATGCAGAGTTGTCTTCGTGCCCTCACATACACGTGAAGGTAACGAACGGACAACTCTGCATAGTAGCTTGACTGATGTATGTAGGCTCATAAATTATGAACATGAGCTTTCCGGTAATATCATGGAATCCAAATAAAAACATTTAGTGTATCAAAACTTCTCGGAATTGCTCTACTTATATATGCATTCTTGAATTTTTGGAATTTATACTGAGGGTTATATCAATTTAAGCAAAAATGTAAACATTCCCACTTGATATTACAGAGGCCCGAATGGGCAACATCGGCCACCTGAGCACTTGCTGCAAGGAGAAGTAGGTAATTACAATGCCTCTATTTGATGTAGGACAAGAACCATATATGATAGCGATTGGTTCAGCATAAACCCTTGGGCCCTTTTTCATGTTCTTTATAAATTGTCTTGATACACATGAACAAGAAAATATATGTTGTGAGTAACGGAACCTAATTAATTTTCAAAGCCAATATTTGACCATTTAAAAAACAAGGGGGTCATTCATACCCAGAGCCCTCCACATACGTGTCAATAAACTTGTCTGAACACAAGGAACAAGAAAATATATGATTGATAGTCCGGAAGACTCAATTAGTTTAATTTAATAACTCACCCATCTAGTCTCAAACGGTATATCCACAGCCCGGACTATCTCTATAATAAGAGATCAACAGAGTCGACTTTACGACGTCATGTCAGACACACTCAGGACTGTCTACAAAGATATAAGAAATTATGGTTTGAAAAAATCAGTAGTTTCAATATATCAACCATTTTATGAAAAAAGAGCGGGTAAGTACATGACCCAGGGGCCCTCAACAACTGTTCTTAACCAAGGCATCAGAAAAATTTATAGTTTGGTGGGATCTCAATAGTTTTTCAGAATATTTAACCATTTATTAGAGAAATAGTCTAAGTGGGACAGTTATGAGCCCAAAATGGTCCCTCCACATATAGTGTCATAAACTTTCCTAGACCAAATGTTTCAGAGAAATATATGTTTCGTGGTGGGTGGGAGTCATAGTTTGAAAGATTAACCATCTTTAAAGGGTAACAACATTTATTCCCTCAACTTTATCTCCCTATTGTAGCCATTCTTGCCCGGGGTACCATTTGAGAAAATTGGAACTTACACTATACACAGTGCTTCCTATCAAATGACAAGCTTGTTACAATGACTGTGAAGAATTTTTTTTTAAAGATATTTCCTTACATAACTTATGTTCACGTGGCCCTCTATGTGTTAATGAAAACTGGTTTTAATCTACAAATGCGACAAGGTTAAAAGATATATTTATACCAAACATGTATAGCTTTTTCAATAGTTCTTTCAAAGTTGTATAATAGATATTTATTTGTCATAATCAGATTTGCACTATTAAGAAAACCAAGTCCAGATAATTAAACAATGCATATAAGTAAATTTAGACTGTTATATCAAAGTTGGAAATGAAAGAGGAGTATTTGATAATACCTGAATTAACCGAAAATGTAAATTGTGTTCATATGAGATATTGAAGACGAATATCATTTTATATTTATTTGTCCTGTATATGGAAAAACTAAGAAAATGTACATAGAATATATTATTGAAAAATCGTCAATGTATTAATTTTACAGCTATTCTCTAGTACAAATACTAGTGTTAATGTATTGGTTAAATTTTGTATAAAGCTTCTAACTTAAATTAGAGGCACAACATAAAGAGGTTATCCTCCAATTTATAATATAATATATTTACATCACGCATATTAAATTGATAATATTGTTATTTATGTTGGTGTTTTTCATTGATGTTATTATTGTAATATCACTGTTTTTTCTATACGCCTAAAGCGATGCTGGGAATAAACATACATACAACAATGCCCCCCATCGAGTAGGATCACCATTTGAACAAACTGTGAATCTACACATTTATATGTTTCCGTTAAGGAAAACTTACGCTCATTCTGAGTAAAAGATTTTTAAAAATATTCCCTATATTGTGACCTTCCGGTGTACGGGGTTTAGCATTTGACAAACCCATCTAATTCACACCATATAGATAGGTCAATTGAACCAATCTGGGCATTGCTGTTCTTGAAACTTTTTTAAAAGAAATAAACTTATTTTAAATTTTGGTCCCCTACTGTGGCCCCATTTTGACCATTGTTTGTGTTAAAATGCGTGATTGCGAGAACACTGTGCATACATTAAAATGCGTGATTGCGAGGACACGGTATATGCGTTGAAATGCGTGATTTCGAGGAGGGGGTTAAACCCCCTGCAATAACTTCTTTGTAAGTAGCCTGCTTCGATTAAAAAACTGATTATATCAAAACAAGCTCTTGCGTATTTGATAATCTGAAAGACATAATCATCATATGCAGTTGATGATAAGATATTGCTACATAAATATGAGAAGTTGACAATCGTCCTGTTTTCCATAAAGTCAAGTTATTAGTTTGCCGTTGATGTCTGCGTGTAATAAAATATCCAAATACGAAGCAGACATGGAAAACTCTGTGGTGTCTTTCATTTCTTCTTCACTGATATATATCAAATTGATATCTAAAAAAAATATTATTATTAAATAAAATGTGGTCGATATATCAAAATGTCGAATTAAAGGTCACCGCTAAGGATTTTTTTCTTCTTATGTAGAAGGTTATATATGAATTTTGCCTCGTAACATCAGCTAACAAAGGGAGCAAAGTTCGTGCCCATGGAAATTCCGACAGATGGTTTAAAGGTCTAATCATTAAAATCTACAAAGATTATACTTCAGTGAGGAACTACAGCATTGCTTCCATATCAATTTTAGAGTACTTGTGCGTATAATGAGAGTGGGGTTTGACAAAAGTAATTCTGTGAATGACTGAGATAGATTTGTGAAGATCGGTCAATGTCCGTTATTTTCATATTTTTCTTCATTTTCCTGGAAAATATTCTGATTTGTAGCACAGTAATTGTTAAATCTCTGAGAATCTTCTATTCTATGCACGATTTGGGGTGTTGTACTATACAACTTATCAAGTGTTTTACCTTTAGATACATTCCTCTAAACAAGATAACGTAAATGAATGAGTTGACTATGAACCGGAGAAAAATCACTAGGCCTAGTACAATACTATTTCCTGTTATTTCTTTTCTTTCTTGTTTTTCTCCACTCAATTTACATGCGCACGTGCTTATTATGTTGATCCAAATATTCAAATATCAACTAATGTTTTCCATCTGAATTGATTATGTTGTGCTCGTAGATGGAGTTATTAATTTTGTTTTATGTTTTATTTATTCATTCATTGATTTATCTATTCATTCATTTACTTTATTTATTGATTGCACCTACGAGTTTCTATTACTTTTTTTGTTTGATATACATATTACAGCACATGAATTTACCATAATTAAGCTATACATAAGTACCATGTGTGTGTGACAGAGAGAAGAGAGAGGAGAGAGAGAGAGAGAGAGAGAGAGAGAGAGAGAGAGAGAGAGAGAGAAGAAGAGAGAGAGAGAGAGAGAGAAGTTGAGCTAAAATAATAAACTCAATGCTTCCAGTTAGCATCAAAAATTTTCTTTGTACTATTTTAATATGAAATTTCTGCGTTCATAAAAAAATCTCATTTTATAGAAAAAACCTGCTGTTACAAAGTTGCAGATTAATAGAATACGAAAGGCATTGACAAAACATATGTGTGATGCACTTATATAGCTATATCTATACACTATATACTTTATGTCGTTGTATATGTTTTCCAATTCTGTTTACATACTACTTACAATAGAAATTTGAAATTTTTTTCTTTGCTGACACCCCCTCCTCCCTCTTCCTTTTCTATCTATACAACTTTCACATATAGTTATAAAAATATATGATATATATAAGAGGAAATATTGTTGATGTCATCGCATTATATTTATAATGTGCATGCATGTATACGTATGTGAGAGAAATAAACAAGATTAAACCAAAAAAAAAAAAACATTGTATCATGGCTGTCGTGTTTTCCCTTTGTCAAAAATGTACAATAATTGGAGATCCACTAGTGGGCGGATCGCCCATTTGCATATTATTTTTAAACTGTGCTGTGTAAATATATCTGTGTAAATATATGGGCCCGTGGTTATGTTAGTATCCAAATTATCGTCTCCTGAACCAGTTTAAATTCACAAAATGTGCGATTTGTCAATTTCATCGTAATCGAATTATCGTGATCATCCTGAAATAAAAATTTCATTTAAATATGCAAAGTCCCAGTTAAAATTCAGAAACTATTTCCCCGTGATCATGTTAATATCCATGTTATCGTATCCCAGTTTAATTACACACCATATATACGTAATTCATCAATTTCATTGCATGCTTGTGATGAAATAAAATTACCATGGTCATCATATAGATTAGGTACCCTAATTAAACGATCCGTCATCCACTCTCACCGACATTTTGGTTGGTAATGCGAGATAAATATAAATCATATACGGTACCAATTTTGATGTACCAGATGTGCATTTTGACAAATTGTATCTCTTCAGTGATGCTCAAACCGAAACGTTGGAAATCCGAAACATGAATTTTAAACTATAAAACAGCGAACAATGTAGTGTCAAAGACTGGAGCCAAACCAAATACTTCGGAGGATCAAAGTTATGCATGAGGGAGATAATCCTTAATTTTGATATAAATTTATAATTTACCACTTCAATTAAATACATATCCGTATTTCAAGCTAGTAACATAGTACATAGCAACTGGGCTTAGAGAACCTCGGGGACTAACACTCCACCAGTGAGGCCTCGACCAGGGGTTATAATATAAATCATATACGTTACCAATTTTGATGATCAGATGCGCATTCGACAAATTATGTCTCTTCAGTGATGTTCAAACCGAAATATTGGAAATCCGAAACAGGAAATTTAAACTATAAAATGTGAACAATGTAGTGTCAAAGACTGGAGCCAAATACTTTGGAGGATCAGAGCTATGCATGAGGGAGATAACCTTAATTTTGATATAAAGTTATAAATTTACCACTTCAATTAAATACATATCCGTATTTTAAACTAGTAACATAGTACATAGCAACTGGGCTGTAGAGCCCCCCTGCGACTAACAGTCCACCAGCAGAGACTCGACCCAGGGGTCATAATATAATCATAAATATGCTTGACGGACCTGGTATATTGACAGAGTTGTTAACTGACCAAATCTTGAATTTTCATGGGGTAGTGCAGTCCTGAAACGTTCTACTTTACCATTTTTCCGTGCGGTCACCGTGCGCTCTCCGTGCGGTCACCGGTCACAGTTTTGCGGTCAGCGTGCGGTCACCGTTTGCGGTCAGCGGTTACCGTGCGGTCAGCGGTCGGTCACCGTGTGGTCAGCATTCAGGCTTTTTTTCTTTGCATTGACATTCGGAACTCCAAAGAGAAAGCGTAGCTACATGTACATTAATTTTACAGATGCTGCCCGTGTTTGTTTAATGCATCTTTAGGGTGTTTGTTGATTACAGGTATATATGTATTCCTTGTGCTCGTAAATCCTGAAGCCATACATGTACACTCGTAATCCTGGATGGCTTACAATTGCTAATAAAAAAAATACTGTGTTGACAAGGGGTACACCGTCCGTGTTTCTTTAATGCATATTTTTTAGGGGTGTTTGTTATTGTAGGTATATGTTTTCCTCGTGCCTAAAATTTTGAAGCCATGCATGTACGCCGGTAATCCTGGATGTCGTTACGTGCTAATAAAAAATAATATAGTTTTTTTTTTCTTTTTTTGCACATACTGTGTATTTAGAAAAAAAATAATCTCCATGAAGAATACTTTTTATGGTTGTATATACATTTAGCATACTTTACAGAAATACATGTAGAGAATGCTTATAGACTGCAGATTTTCATACAACATATAGTATTATGTGGTTTGTTTTATCATTTATATCCATTGATTTAATGTATATGCTTTTTCTTACCTACGAGGGCCGTTCAAAAAACACGTAGACTTTTGTCATAACTATTTTATTTAACGTCATATTAAACCAATTTGGTAGATATCTTTTAACCTAACTCCAGCTATTCTTATTAACAACTTCCAATATTTCCGATACATCTAAAAGTTATTTCAGATTCAAAACTGTGAAATGGGGTCACGGAGCACGTCGGATTTTGGTACCATACAACAATACACTGTAGAATGTGTAAAGTCATATCTCTGCAAAAGTGCACTAAAATGAAAAAATAAGTTAGATGATCCTGCCTTCGCTTTTGTCGAAGGTCCGTGTTGCCCTACACTCGATTTTGTATGTGTTTTTGGACTATGATTACGTTTCATACTTTGTTACTTCGCCATTTTATGCTTTAATCAAGAATTGTACCTCATTTCACGACTTAAATTTTGATGCAATACATGCTTCGTTGAATGGTAATTGCTTATGAGGTGAGGTAGCCTCGTTAAAAAATGCAAAGAAAGTTGACGTCGCATGACGTTACGGAGCAGCGAGCAGCGATAGCATTTTTTGTTGCCGTCAAGAAAACCCCGATATAAACTTTTAATATGCTAGAAAAAGAAGAAAATTGTTAAAAGATAGCCCTGCATCAATTCTTTTTAAATGACATAGGGTTTTTGAGAGGTTAAAACTCTGTATAGAATGATTGCGACCTAGGAGAGGGCGAATTATCAGAAAAATCACGTCGAAAGACTTCATAACGCCATGGTTTCACTATTGTGTTTAAGCAGAGTAACAAGGTAGAAAAGTTGAAAAGTTCGACGAACTTTAACTTATATATTTCAACAGTGTTAACCAACGTGATGCCAAGTACTATGGATACGTTTTTATGAGATGGTAAGGCGCTACAGACTTCGAAAGATATGTATAGAAGTATTTATTTTGAGAAACTGGGAAATACATTATCTTGACGACATGGTTATAACATTATCGTTGCTCCGTGATGACAAACAAAGCTGGTTTTAAATTTTAATAACATCAGTTCCATCTAATCAAAAGCGATGAAAATCATACATTCATAGAATAAATTTTTAACATAAGAAAATGTGTTGACTTTTAATTTCTTACAAATATTTTGAAAAAGAGAGGCATTTTCTACGTATTTTTGGAATGGCCCTCGATATATTTATTATGTATTGGATACAACTATTTATTTAATTATTTTTTTAGCTAATGATAGAATATATCTAACCCAAGTGGAAAAAATTCCGAAACATTCCGAATGATTAATTCATATTGCGTTCAGCGTGCGGTCAGCGGTCGGTCACCGTGCGGTCAGCGGTCGGTCACCGTTCACATTGCGGTCCGGTCGCGGTTAGCGTTCGGTCACCGGTCAGCGGTCACCAAATTGCGGTCACCGTACGGTCACCGTTCGTTCTGCGTGCGGTCACCGTGCGTGTGGTAAAGTAGAACGTTTCAGGACTGTAAAAATCACGCAATAACCACGGGTCATATGACAGTTATTGCATTTCTCTTTGGTCATGGAGGAAGCAAGTTTTTGATACTCACGCAAGAACTGGTCACATGACAGGTTCGTAGGATTATGTAAGTGTGCGCGATTTTCATGCACTGGTTATGTGTTGCTCAGCGATTGGCGCTTTAATTTCATTGAGTGGTTGTTTACGAGAATTCTCTTCAAAAGAACGATACGTGGTCCGTCAACGAAGAATTATAAAATCATAATACATGTACAAGGATAAATATTTTAAAGTTCCTTAATTATTTATTACAGTACATAAAACAGAATAAGATAATTTAGACATGACAGCGTGTACTAATAATACACATGAGCTTCGTAATAATTTAACTCAAAACATGCAGGGTGACCAAGTGCATTTGCTTTAACGACAAAATATACATCGTCGTCCACGATCCAGCCATTCATACAAAAAAAGCGAAGTTAACATTGTGTCAAACGTAATCATAATCCAAAATACATATACAAAATCGAGTGTAGGGCAACACGGACCTCCGACTAAAGCGAAGGTGAGATCAGGTGCCATGGAGGAGTAAGCATCCTCTGCTGACCGGTCACACCCGCCGTGAGCCCTTAGTCGAAATAAAGTAAACGGGATTACCGTACGGTAGTCAAATCTAGTAGGAAAGACAGTCTAACAAAGGGTATAACAAATCAGTCAACATATGACTTAGTGATAATTTGTAATCGCAAACAAGGTCATTATAGCGACCGTAGAATTTGTGAAATGATGATTTTAAACGAGATTCGTTATAACCCTGCAGCATCAACTTTTTTGTTAGTAGTTGGCCTCGCTTTAAAAAGTCCGCATACGCATAGCATGCTCTTGCGTATCGAATCAACTGGGAGATATACACACCATAAGCATGATAGTGGTATATTACTACATAGAAAAGGAAAGTTGACGATTGCAAAGTCAAAGTCATCACGCTTATCATATAATGTAGTTGTCAGTCTGCCATTAGAGTCAATTTAAGTAAAATATCCAAATTGAAGCAGATATGTCAGATTATGTGGTGTCCTTTATGTCGAGTTCTTCGGATATATCAAATGGACATAATTGTGAAAATGATGATTGTTAATTGATAGCACATCAATCTATATACTTATATGTAAGGTTGAAGACACGGCAAGTTTTTTGTTTTTCCCGTAACAGTTTCTGTACAAATTCTGCTTTATATGAATACAAAAATAAGTCTGCCAATAAGGGGGCACAATTAGTTCCCTTAGGAATACCTACGGATTGTTGGAAGACCTGGTCTCCAAAGACTACATAAATATTATCATAAGAAACCCAAGCATGCTCTTAATATCTACTTCAGAGTACTTGTGTGGGCAATCAGAGTGTTTTCTACCAAATATTGTCTTGTTTTCCAACGACTAGAAAATCGTATTTTCGGGTCCCGTTTTTGTTAAAAAGCAATTATTATAATCTGAAAAAGCCTAGATTTTATTTATTGTGAGGAATCGTTGTGTAAAGTGGGAGAAATCATACGTTTTGATGCAGTCAATTTTTTGAAAATCCTTGTGATTTTAGGTTATCCAAAAGCTCTTTAGAGTTTTAAGAATCCACATCTGATTGACACCACTTCTGAATATGTAGTGGAACAGTATCTCTGAAGAGATTCTTTGATAGCGTTAAAAGTTTAGTCAAAATAGAGAAGAGGCTTGGTAGAGCACTTACTGGAACCAGCGATGTATCTTTGTTTGTAAGGGTTTTATGCAAATGATCCAATAAAGGTATGGTAATTCATCATCCTATCGGTAACATCGTTTTTATTCATTATATTGAGACCAAACTTCCAATCGATGAGCTTGCACGCTCACTGAAGTAAACTATCATGCTTTTGTTGGAATAATTCTGTTTCTGGCATGACAAAAGCAAGTTTCTATTGGCCTTGATGCAAGTAAGTTATTGAATATTTATTTCGATGTATCTTGATTTATTACCACACTCGTCACCGCCCTTCGTCCAAATAAATTAAGATACACCGCACTAAATATACAATAAATGTTACTTAAATTCATTTATTAATTCACAATTGCAAATCTTTTGGAAATGTTCTTCCTTCGGTAAACCTGACATCACTTAACCTTGATCTTAGTTTCAAGTCTCAAACTACCTTTCATCATTTCTGATGATCTCAATTTTCTCTGTCAGTCACAGTTGTAAAATTACACAATATATAATGAACAAGGTCAAACGTCACATGTTATACTACTTTGTAGGTCGCATTCTTTTATCACATGTTAAGATTAGTACTGGGTCTCACATAAAATATTGATACTTTCTCCTTGTTCGAGTCTCAAACACTCTAGGTCTTATGTACCTTTACCGTAATATCGTTAGATTTTTAGCCCAATAAATCAAGAAAAATATGTGGCGGCAGGTCTGATTTATTTTTGGTATACAGTATGGTTTGATTTCACGTGACTGGCGGTCATCTTGGATATACGATTTTCTCACTTGAAAAAAAACTATGAAATGAAAATTGTTCACATAATTTAAAAACACGTGCAAATCTACAATGGCAATATAATATTACCTTTTTCAAAAAATAAAGTATATGGAATAAAGAGTATTCGTGCCCATGTACAATAAATGCTGATCATTTCCCCATCAATTTAATATGAAAAAAGCATTAATGACATATACAGAAAGGAATAGGCAAGACACAAAATAAGGGAGAAAAGTTACCAGAGTTGAAATGAGCTGAACAAATTCTTATGCTATCTAAATATTTACCGGTGACGTTTTGTTTTGCTTCAGGTTTCCAATTCACAGCCTTCGTCTCGATGTCTTCTGACAGTTTTTCACACTCGTTACTTCCGTAAAGATGAACGATGTTGTATCCCTGTCAGATCAATTTTGACAGCCGAGTCTACAACAACATTTGACGATTATAAATAAAGGTATGCATGTCCTACGCGTTTTTGCGTTGAACACAAACCTGATTAAAGTACTACAGAGTGCATCAGATGCAATTCACTATCAGGACTTTTGCTCTGTGGGGTAGAACACGAACGTGTACCGTTATCTCGGAGGTCAGCTGAAATTACAGAGCAAGCAAAATGACGTATAATCAAATATGAATGCTTATCAAGTGTTTAACATTGTATGTTTGAGAGAGAGAGAGAGAAGAGAGAGAGAGAGAGAGAGGAGAGAAGAGAGAGAGAGAGAGAGAGAGAGAGAGAGAGAGAGAAGCATGTTCACATTATACTCGTTTATTTTTTTTCTTCTATATTCAGTTTTGGGCAATTTTCATGTCGCAAAATATCCCTTCACCAAAAAGGTCCCATTTTTTCATTGAAATATAACAAACTCTCTTGTATATGTTTTCTTAATCAATATTTTGCTTTTGTTACAATTATCTTGAGGTTTGGCAGGAACAATTTATGTGGATTGACTGGACTAACATTGTCATTGTATCATGACTGTGGTGTTTTCCCTTTGTCAAAAGTGTACAATAACTGGAAATACACCAGTGGGCGGAAAGCCGATTTGCATATTATTTTTAAACTATGTTGTGTGAATACATCATTGAATACGGCGTGACAATTTCAAAAGATCTTGGTCAAAATTCATGAATTGCATGGGCCCGTAGTCATGTTAGTATCCAAGTTATCGTCTCCTGGACCAGTTTAAATTCACAAAATGTGCGATTTGTCAATTTCATCATAATCGAATTATCGTGATCATCCTGAAATAAAAATTTCATTTAAATATGCAAGGTCCCAGTCAAAATTCACGAACTATTTTCCCGTGATCATGTTGATATCCATGTTATCGTCTCCCAGTTTAATTACACAAAATATATGCGTAATTCATCAATGTCATCGCAAGTTTGTGATAAAATAAAATCAGCATGGTCATCATATAGTTTAGATGCCCTAATCAAACGATCGGACATTCACTCTCACCGACATTTGGGTGGGTAGTGCGAGATAAATATGCTTAACGGGAAGTGGTAGATATCCGAATGAACAACTGACCAAACCTTGAATTTTCATTGGGGTACTTAAAAAGCACGAACGAACCACAGGTCATATGACAGTTATTACATTTCTAATTGGTCATGGAGGAAGCAAGTTTTTAACAATCACGTAAGAACTGGTCACATGACAGGTATCTTAGTATTATGTAAGTGTGCGGGAATTCCATGCATTGGTTATCGTGTTCCTCAGCGATTGAGGGTTGATTTCATTAAATGGTTGTTTACGAGAATTCTGTAAGTTATTAAATATATATTTCGGTGTATCTTGATTTATTTGGACGAAGGGCGGAGACTCGTGTTACGCACCCGTCATCGCCATTCGTCCAAATAAATCAAGATACACCGAAATAAATATACAATAAATATTACTTCAATTCATTTAATAATTCACAATTGCAAATATTTTGAAAATGTTCTTCCTTCGGTAACCCTGGCATCACTTGACCTTGATCTTAGTTACAAGTCTTCAACTACCTTTCATCATTTCTGATGATCTCAATTGTCTCTGTCAGTCACGGTTTTAAAATTAAACAACATATTTTGATCAAGGTCAAACGTCACATGTTATACTTTTTTTGTAGGTCGCATTCTTTTATCACATCTAAAGGTTAGTACTGGGTTTCACTATAAGTATTAAAACGTTCTCCTTGTTCTACTTTCAAACACTATAGGTATATTACACCTTTACCATAATATCGTTAGATTTTTAGCCCAATTAATCAAGAAATATAT